>JANHZU010001348.1:80962-93081 GCA_032468055.1 Acrochordus granulatus | reverse complement strand
TTCCACCTAGCCTTGAGTTCTGTCCTCTCTTGTTTCTGTACAGTTCTTAGGAGGTTCATCTGGCCTTTCCTGGGAGGAGTGACTGCTTTAGGGTTAATTTTATCGCTATGGATCCGCTCTGAGGCAGATTCTGGCCATCAGCTGCTGCTTGGCCAGCTGCTGTCTGGGTGGTCCCTGTTGGATCAGGAAGATCCGTTGCCGCCGCCGCTCAAGGGCAAAAGGACCTTTTCCCTTGGCAATGTCTTTCCTAGGGTCTTTCCTGGGCAGTATGGAAATGTTTCTTATCATAATCTGCCTCCGTGCGTAATTTGTTCCAGAAGAATGCTCTTAATCCAAAACAAAGGAGAAGAGATAGGCAGGAAGGGGATGGGCTGGATGATGCTGTGAGAGGAGGGGTGTGTGTGTGTTTGTGTGTGTGTGAGAGAGAGGGAGAGAGAAAGAGACAGGGAAGACAGAGGGTCAATCTTCCTACACTTTGAGAAGAGTCCTGGTTGATGTGAGGGAGACAAGAGGGAGGAAAGGAGGGAGACGTTATTGCTTGGAAGGAGAATCTGCAACTTGAATCTCCTGAACGACTTTCACTTAATTTACGCTTTTTACATGACAAGAGAGAACCATTATCTTAGTTGTGAGATTTCCCACATGAGCTCATTGCTCAGTGTTCGTCTTGAAAGTCTTCACTTGTTAACTGGATTAAATTTTATTAAAAAATGTTGCTTGTCTTGCGGAACACTCATGAACCGAGGTGCTCGCAATCCGAGGTTCCACTGTACCAGGGTCATGTTAGCTTTCATTTGCTCAGTGTTCCTTTGTGACTCGGTGTTCCTTCTGTTAGAAACCAGAGAATTTGAATATATTTTAAAAGCCATGTTGCTTAAAGATTTATCCTGATTATCAGTCATGTATCAGAAATAGAAACTGGCTTTCCAACTGTGCCTCTTCAGTTGTAAATTTTATGAATTTATAGTATCAGAAATGTTTCCAGAAAAAGGAATATTAAAAATTGTTACATAATTCAGAAAAGGTAATTCAGACAGTTGCTAGTTTTCTGCATTATACTGATACTTTTTTATCAGAATTATGAATTTGGTTGGCTTGAAGATTTTCTTCTCTAGGAGTTTTCTCCAGTCACGTTCACAGGAACTTATCTGAAAATTAAAGATTGGTTCCTTGACAAAAACTTGTTGCTTCCATTTTATATTGAATTATAAAATTGAGTTCAGTCTAATTGTTTACTAAGAAGTTGAACTGGTGAACACTTATTAGGCTCTTCCAGAAGTCATTTTATACTGTCTTAATTTCTTGTATCTATTTTTCAGAGATTGTTTATTTCTTCATGGCCTATGAGCCTCGATTTTTCTGCTTAATGGCGATGGGTTCTCTGTTTCAGCCTCTGACTCTTCAGTCTGCAGTCCAACTTTACAAAAAATAATTCTGCTTCATTGAAGCACCAAGTCTCTGAGAGTTTGGAGACTATAAAATAGATTAATTTGTGGGAAATGGTTTAATGGTAGCTGTTCACTCAGTTCTTAAATCCAGGATGCTCAAAACTCAACAATGGAGAGAAAGAGGAAAAATAACACAATTTATATATGGAAATGTATATAACATCCTTTTTTCTCACCCTTGGCAAAGAGAGTTATTTTGGATTTTTATCCAGAAGTACATATCATCTTTCTCAGAAGCTTGCAGAGAAGGAAAGTGGACAACAATCCCCACACTTCTCTTTTCCTGTCTCCACTATCACCCCGAGGAGATTTGGATGGGGGGAAAACTGCTAAAGAAGTTTTCTTAGCCAACACAAGCTGAGAAGATACAGGTACGTTCACAGGAAAGGTGTTTGGAGCTGGAGGTCAGCAACTATGTTAGGAGTCTGCTACTTCAAGAATATTTGACCATTTAGTTAAAAAGGATTGACAAACAAAAACATCTATCTTCTTAATAGTTGACACTTGGTGGAAGGCTCAACTGGTTAAGGATTTTTAGTTTTATTCCAGACTTTTATATAGTGAAAATTGAAATGAGAAATTGCTTTTTTTCTTCTTTTCTGGATAGGTAATCTTCTCCTGAACTGAGTGTGAGTTAGGTTTCTGCTCAGATGATCCTTATTAATTAACTTGTAGAGACGATGTCTATACACAACCATGTGACAAGTTCAAGAATTATATATTGGTAGTTGAATAAACTTTCAATAACAATATAAATTTTATATTTTATTTCATTAATATTAAAATAAATCTTACTTATTTACTTTATTTCTTGCTAGTTCTTTTGCCTTTCTTCCAGGAGCTCAAAGCAAAATGCATAATACTCTTTTTTCCAGTTTTCCCCCACAAAAGCAATCCAGCAAGGTAATTGGGCTGAGAAGGAAGGATTGGTCCTAGCTATCCTAGAGTGTTGCTGATGGGTCTTCAGTAGCATGTCAGTGGTGATGTTAAGGAATTGGAGTGAAGCAGGGAAATTTGGGTTCTAGTCCTCCCTTCAACCAGGGAATCTCTCTGGAGGACTTTGGCCTGTCCCTCTCTTTCAGCCCAAGAGTGATTCAGTAATCTAGATGTTGGAGTAACACTGGGGAGACCCTAGTTCTTGTCCCCCTTCAGCTATGAAAGTGCCTGGAAGACCAGAGCCTGTCTCAGCCCAGTGTACCTCAGGATGGTTGTTATGGGGGAAAATAAGTAGAGGTGATATCTATAGCACCTTGAGCTGCTGGATAAAATTCAGGATATAAATCTACTCAACAAAAATGTTAGCAAATAATCCCATTTGATTAAGATGCTGCTAGTTCAGAAGAAACAGATGCTTCTTGTGATTTAAAAGTGGGACTTCTAATGCATTTGAACTAGATGTATAGCAAAATTGCAAAAAAATGCAAACTTCCTTAAAAAGGCAACTGGACTTTTATTATTAGATGTAATTGGAAAATGTTTTGTCCCTTATCCAGTAGACTTTTGCTACAAATCACGACCTGGATTAATGAGAATATACATCGACATTTGAACTAGATATGTTCAACAGAGCTTCAGTGGAAAACACTTCTCTGTTGAAACCAGAAGATCAGAGCCTTCCATTTCTTTCCCATATTGGATGGAAGCAAATGAAGGACACATTGCAACATACCAATATCTCTTTTGACATTTTGTTAAGTGCATTGCAAAAGATGGCTCGCAATGATATTATGTAATGAGCATGAAAATTCCAGTTCCATCTTGCCAAATCTGCAATTGCTGAATACAGTAATGTCTCAACATTGGAAATGTGGTGCAGAGAAATAACTCTGCCAGAGCAGGCAGCATTTGGCATAACCACAATTTATCAAGTTTATCATACTGTCTCAAGAAGCTAAAATACCCATAATAATTGTGTTTACTTTTAAAAAAGATGAATTATAGAGGAACAGTTCTGTGCAAGACTAATTTCCTGGTTCAGTGCATCAAAGTAGATAGATGGCCCAGAATTTGCATGCTCAATGTAATTATGGGCAAAGTGTCACTTTGAGTTAGATATTGTAAGTTTGTAGAATGGAAACGTCTTCTACTTGAAAAATCCAATCCAGATGCCTGCTTTTTAAACTTTTGTTGCGATGCAATTACCCTGGACGAGTGCGAGTCTTCACAGACAAACTAGAAGTTAGTGTTTGATGTGCCAACATAGCTGTTGTAAATGCAGAATTGCAGGGGCTTTTTGGAGAAAAGTTTAGTTTGTGAATCCTGATCTTGACTATATCTGTCCTTCTGGACTAATATTTGGATCCCATTCCATTACCCATCACATTTCCTTGAATTTTCCCATGCAATTCTTTAATCAGGACTTTCCAAAATATTTGATTGTATGAAAGCATCTAGTAAACAAATACATGTATCTAATGTGAAAATGGGACAGAATAGAGTTCTTCCTATCTCATTTTTATCAATGACCTTGAGTGTAGATGATAAGGGAGCACTAGAGTTCTTTATTTTAATAAAAATGAGTTAAATCCTGCATCTGTTAAGCAATAAGTTTGCAATAAGTTTGTACTCTACTATTACTCTGATTCCAGCCTCCTAATACTTGGGGTAGATGTTTCAGGGTTCTCTAGTGATTGTCCTCACAGATGAATGGCTTTGTAAGCAGCCTATATATGTGCTACTGGAATACATTCTGATTGAAATGTGTTCTTTCCATCTGTTCACCATATATAAGTTGCAATCTGCCATATGTTCGATTGTGCTTGAATACACTGGAGTTCCCTGACTTTTGGTATAAAAGCAAACTATTGAATGTCTGTGAAATCTGAGACAATTGGAAATTTGTCTTGTGCTATGTATTTTTTGTCTTCCAATAAATGAAGGTGCAGCAGTGCCCTAGATGATGAAAGTGGAAGAGTGGTTGCATCTGAGACTATTCCACTGAGTCTCATAATAATGTCTTGGTAATTTTGTTCTGCAGAAAAAAAGGAAGATGGGAAGGACTAGGACTTCAGCATTAAGTACATTAATCAGGGTTCTAACAGATATTCTTACAGATAGTCCTTGATTTACAACTGGTTGCATTCAAAATTATGATGATCCATCTGGAGATACTTACAACTCGGATTCCAAGTTCTGACAGCTGCATCCCCCCCCCACATATAGTCATGTGACTGCACTTTGGGCACTCGGAAACTGGGCTGCATTTACGACTGTTTGCAACTTCCCGACTACATTTTACAAGTTTTGCCAAAAACCTGCATTGCTTCTAGGGGGTTTTTTTTTGGCAAAACTAGGCCCATAGAGAACCATTGGTTTGCTTAACAACTGCCACAAATAGCTCATAAAGTTGGGTAGATTACGTGGATGACCTAATTTATGACCGTCCTCTAGGCAAAATGTCCTCTTGTCCTTCAGCCCAAGCCACAAAGTGTCTTGGACTAACCTTCATTGTGTGATTCCTTCACTCCAAGAGACCCTTCCTACATAATTTGTTGCATAATTCTTTCTGCCCTCATAATTTCAATATCCAAGTGTCTTCCTTCTGTGCAGAATGACTTTATAAAATTATTATGAAGACTTTGCTCATTAAAAGTTGATTTCTGATTGTGACCCACAGATGGATGAGAGGCCATACTGTATGGAAATTTATAGTTGGAATGTGGAATTAGACCAGTATAATTTCCTAAAGGAAAAATACCATCTATACAGTCTATTAATGCTGACTTCTAAATATATATTAGAAGCAATTACACACTGCATAGCTCTGTGTATTATTAATTTGATTGAAAGATTTTAAACATAATGCATTACTCACTGGAAATCCCTAGCGCCTGTTGTGTAACTTTACATAATTCCAAGAGGTCCAACCAGCAGAAAAGGAGATATAAAATTAATGTATAGTTATTACCTAAATTACCTCATAAATTAGTTATGTCTCCCATCAAGGTTAAAATGAATGTTATTACTCAAGGGATGAAAGGAAAATCATCCATTCTGGGTATTACTTTGATTAGGAAAAGCTTCTTTTTGGAAACTAAATGCATCTGTCACTCATTCTAACATCAGTAATATTCAAGAGTAATGAATGGTTTAAAGCACTGTTTCTCAATCTTGGCGGCTTTAAGATATGTAGACCTTCAATTCCCAGAATTTCTGGAAGTTGAAATCCACAGATCTTAAAGTTGCCAAGGTTAAGAAATATTTGTCTGTAGAATTGTCTGCATTCTCTCAGACTATGTCAAATAGCTTTTCCCAATATGATGGCCTCCAGATGTGATGATCCTGCAGTCTACAAGATACTCAGCCAGATTGGCTGGAAACGGGGGGAGTTTGGAGAATCCTGGGATTTAGAATCCTGACATCTCAAGACTTGCTTAGTTGGGAACGGATGGTAATAAGAGCATCACAATAGTGTTTTTAACTTTCTGCATTGTCCTGCCATCTTAGTGAGATGATTTTTATAATTTTTTGGTTATGAACCTATCCTGCAAAGTATTTGTCAAGGACCTTCATGATTCCTATCAGCTGAGGGAACTTTAAAAATGAATGTCTCTTGGGTTGCCCTTGAGCATGTGATCCTCTCAGCCAAGAGCCCCATTTCAATGTCTGCTTAACTATGTAATATTTTCTGCCTTCACCATTTCAAAAGTCCAAGAATCTTCTTTCTGGCAGATGCTTCTGATACGATTATGGACCACCAAGATTTTGATTCCTAGTGACCACATAGCTAGAAATTTTCCAGGATAAACCTGCTGATAAATTAATGTTGTTTCCCATTATTTTGTAAGCTAACTTTGAAATACATACTTACATTTATTGTGGGACAGTCCTTTGCCATAATCCTCAGGAGGTGATCCACCTCAAGTGTCAGGAATTATGAAACTTAGATCTAATATGCTCCAAGCATGGATATCCCTCCTTTTTCAAGAAAGCATGCATTTGAATTGGTCTTCTCATCTCTAATGTGAAAATGACATATAAATGCTTCTTAGAAGTACAGTTAAGTATTGAATCAGGGCAAGAATATTTGTATTTATGACATTTTTTTCTCATGGTGAAGACTTCCTGGTGATTATTATTATACATGAACGCATTTTTCATAATAATAGGGAAGTGCTTTGCTCTTAGCTTCTCCTATGAGATTTTGTTTTAAACTTTGCAATCTATTCTGTAATTTTAACAATTTTCTGAGGCTCCTACATATCCAACTGAACACACATATGACTCTTCTCTAGAGATTTGGCATGCACATAGTAGAGAATGTTCTTCAATCATGCAGTCTTTGTGACCCCATGGACTGCAGCATGCCAGGCCTCCCTGTCCTGCACTGCCTTCCGGAGTCCATGCCCATTACAGTGACTATGCTATCTATCCATCCCTTCTCCTTTTCCCTTCAATCTTTCCCAGCATCACAGTCTTTTCTAATGAGTTCTCTCTTTGCATTATGTGGCCAAAGTACTTGAGCTTCAGCTTCAATATCTGTCCCTCCAATGAGCAATCAGGGTTGATTTCCCGTAGGATTGACTGGTTTGATCTCCTTGCCGTCCAAGGGACCTTCAAGAGTCTTTTGATTTCATGGCTGCAGTCACCATTTGCAGTGATCTTGGAGCCCAAGAAGGTAAAATCTTCCACTGCTTCCATTTCTTCCTCTTTTATTTGCCAGGAAGTTATGGGTCTGGTTTCCATGATCTTAGTTTTTTTAATGTTGAGTTTCAATCAGCTTTTATACTCTCTTCTTTCACCCTCATCAAGAGGCTTTTTAGTTCCTCTTCGCTTTCTGCCATTATAATGTTATCATCTGCATATCTGAGGTTGTTGATGTTTCTCCTGGCAATCTTAATTCTGGCTTGTGATTCACCCAGCCTTGCATTTCACATGATGTACTCTGCATATAAATTAAATAAGCATGGTGACAATACACAGCCTTGTCACACTCCTTTTCCAATTTTGAACCAAGCCATTGTTCCATGTCTGGTTCTAACTGTTGCTTCTTGACTAGCATACAGGTGTGTCAGGAAACAGGTAAGAAGGTCTGGTACTCCCATCTCTTTAAGAAGTTGCCAGTTTGCTGTGATCCTCACAATCAAAGAATTTAATGTAGGCAATGAAGCAGATATATATGTTTTTCTTGAACTCCGTTGCTTTCTCCATGATCCAGCAAATGTTGACAATTTGATCTTTAGTTCCATTGCCTCTTCTGGTATTTCTTGGTTGACGTACTGATGAAAGCTAGCTTGTAGTATTTTGAACATTACCTCGCTAGCACGCTAGCATGTGAAATGAGTGCAATTGTATGATAGTTTGAACATTCTTTGTCATTGCCTTCTTTGGGATTGGAATGTAAACTGAATTTTCCTAATTCTGTGGCCACTGTTGAGTTTTAAAAAGTTGCTGGCATATTGAGGGCAGCAGTTTAAAAGCCTCATCTTTTAGGATTTTAAATAGTTCATCTGGAATACCATCACTTCTGCTGGCTTTGTTAGCAATGTTTTCTAAGGCCCACTTGACTACACACTCCAAGATGTCCAGCTCCAGGTCAGCAACCATACCATCGTGATTATCAGCGACATTTAGATCTTTCTTATATAGGTCTTCTTTCCACCTCTTAATCTCTTCTGCTTTTCTAGGTCCCTGCTTTTGTCCTTTATCATGCCCATCTTTGCACAAAATGTTCCCTTGATATCTTTGATTTTCTTGAAGAGACCTCTAGTCTTTCCCAGTCTGTTGTTTTCCTCTATTTCTTTGCACTGTTTGTTTAAGAAGGCCTTCTTATCTCTCCTTGCTATTCTCTGGAAATCTGCATTCAGGTGAGCATATCTTTCCCTTTTTCTCTTGCCTCTTGCTTTCCTTCTTTCCTTAGCTATCTGTAAAGCCTCATCAGACGGCCACTTTACTTGATTCCCAAGATGTCAATGTTCAGTCTTGCCATCTTATTTTTGACCACATACAGTTTACTTTGGTTCATAGATTTTACATTCCAGGTTCCTGTGCAATATTGTTCTTTACAGCATTGGACTTCCCTTTCATTCAATTTCAGACACATTCATAGCTGAGCATCCTTTAGGTTTTGGGCCTGCCATTTCACTCTTTGGAGTTACTTATAACTGCTCTCCACTCTTTCCCAGTAGTATATTGGATATCTTCCAACCTTAGGGGCTCATCTTTCGGTGTCATATCTTTTATCCTTTTGTTACTGTCTGTGGGGTTTTCTTGGCAAGGATACTGGAGTGGGTTGCCATTTCCTTCTCCAAAGTCCTGTAGCCCATTTTTCACCAGGTGTCCAGGAACTCCAACTTTTAGCATGATCTTTGTTGACCAAGCAACGACTGAGCCAGTATGGTTTTCTGTAAATTACATCTCAACATATTTTTAATGGGAGGGAGATAGAATAGAAAATGTAAATATGTACCATAACTCCATTAACAAGAAAATGCAATGCCAGATTGAAACAACTCAACATGGCTCTGGCAAAATTCCTTACATTCTTGTAGCTGAAATACTCATCATATAAATGCAAGTATAAATATAAATGAACAGGAGTTTTTTTGAAGAGCAAACACAAGACAAGGTGCCCATAATGAGCTGTGACTCTTAGGTTCCATTCTATTTGTATAGATGTGTGTGTGTATCAGATGTATATTTCATCTATGAATGACATTGATCACAGTGCTTTTAATGGATAGCTTCAGCATTTATGTGGGATTGCAAACAAATGGAAAGGAAATGAGTTGGGCACAGTACTTGGGTTCTTTTTTGGAAATGATTAGGTACACACAATCATAGCAGCAGGAATATCAAGAAGATCATTTGAAAACTACCGGCAGGACAATGCTGGGACATATTCAATGAATATTAATATGGCTGTATCATAAAGCATACATCAGGCTGACTCTTATGCACAGCTACTGCTATTACATGCACAGTATTGGTTCAAAAATTGCCTCAGCACCGGTAAGGAAAGGAAAGGACCATGCTTCTATCTTGCTCCCCTGGAGCACAATGAGCCAATTGTAGGAAGAGTCACTAAAGGGGGCAGTTCTGTCAGAAGCATTAGAAGTTCTAAAAAATCTTGGGACAGGGCTTAATTTTAAAGCCCCTTCTAAGGTACAATCTTTGAATACATTCTTTCTATATTCAAAGAACGTATCTTAGAAGTGTATGTATTTCTATGTATTCAAAATGTCTTTGAAGAGGACTCAAAGGAAGTCACAAACATTCTTCTCACCATGGTTTCAACTCTAACATTGTCCAAATTATACTTTTCAGGAAGAAAAGTCACAACATGAGGAAAGAAAATGGGATATTATTGTCTTGGTTTTTGCTGCATTGCAATTGGATATAATCCTAGAAATAAAAACCAACCAAACAAGGAAAGTCTTAAGAACAACCAGCAACAATCCACCATTGAGTGGAATTGTGTTGGGAGTGAATGTTTTGTATAATATATGAAAATATGTGGGTGTATTTGTGTTTATGTCTGTGTGGAGGATGTTTCCTATTATTTACTTATTTTACAATATTTATATCCTGCCCCATTCCTGGTTGACTCTGGGCTGGTTACACGATCAATGACAAAAATATAAAAGGCAATACAAATAAATTTGCCTCTTGTTTTTTCACCCATCAGTGTGTTGTTTTGTACCAATTGATTACACTTATTTTGGATGTCTCACTTTTTTCCCCCCACTAAATGGGTTAGGTTTAAGACCTATGATTGACAGTTACCTCTGCAAATCTATTTACTCATGCCATAATCACCAATCGATTCTGTCTGCACTGGGCAAAAAGCTTTGGGTCATGAGATTTTAATACTAGCAGCAAGCAAGAAAAGAACAAGAGTCACAAATTTTAAAAAGTATCATTTATAATCACCATCTGTGTTATGTGTGCAAGCTCCAGCCACACACTGACTTCGCAGTCCTACATAAACCTAAATAGAAATAAATCTCCACTGAACTCAGTGAAATTATTTCCAAGAAAGTATGCATAATATTGCACTAAGGGTCTGTTTTGTTGAAAATTTCCTATTAGGGAGATATGACTTATTTATTTAATTTGATTCATATGACCACTTCTTTTGCCACAGAGACCCAGGCTGGAGAACAAAATTTAAAGAAAAATCCACAATATAACAGATAAAACAAACCATGCAAACATATAATTCCACACAAAAATGGCAGTGGAGAATTAAAAAGCAGCATTTTTTTAAACCTACCTGCACTGTACTAACTTCACAATCCTTTTGCCTGGGAAACAGCCATGTTCCCAATGATTTTGGAAGGCCAGCAAGACCATGGCCAATCTCGTTTCCCATGCTGAGATGTTCCAGAAAGCAGGCAGATGTTGAACTCTTCAAATCCGTGTTATGATAACCTTATCTGAAGCATTTTCCTATATCAAGCTATCATATCATACAAGCATGTGATATCTTCTACAATTATATTGTAGGCGAAAACACATTTACTCAGAAGTTGGTCTCTTGGTCTTCAGACAGGTGTTATTTTCAGCTAAGTATGCACAGAAGACTGCACACTGGGCTTTTTTCTATTTCTGTTTCTGTTTTGTTTTTGATTACTCAGTTCATTTCGGTGACTGATATCCACCTCTCTAATTACAGGCGGCAGCAGAAACTACAATGAAAGATTAATTATTTCTTCCTCTCATTAAAATGTCAGATTCTATGTCACCCGCACAACCCAACTTCAAGCTTGTGCCCCAGGCCGATGAAACAATTGGGGTACCTTCATCGCAGACTACTGAAAACAACACCCCACAGTCATAAGGAAATGGCTGGCGTCCATTTCAAAGAATTAAGCATCCTTAATTAAGGGTGTCCCTTAGTCAGATGGATGATTGCAACGCCTCCCTTCTAACACACAGCCATCCCCACTTGGAGAAGAGCCTAAGCCCCCCTTGCAAATTGCATTGTCTTGGTGCCCTTTCTTCCTGTCCAATTATCAAGCAGCGCTAGGTTTTCTCATCAGCCACCTTCATGTCTTCAAATGGCTTTTCGGTGTCAGACCGATCAGGAAATTAACTCATCAGGCAGTGACAGCTGCTAATTTTTCCCCTTCCATGTCAGATAGATCGCCTGCTGAAGCTAATAATGAATCACCAATCCCTGATTAGAAGGTGCTTCCGAAACGTATAACTGCCATCTGAGATCATTTTTTTCTTCATATAAAATGATATCACCCTAGAGGAGCGGAAAACGAATTGTTCTGTTCAACAAGATGGAACAGAGGTAAGCTGTTTAAAGCGAGCCATGTACGATTTGAAATTATGAGCTAATATCATAGAGTAAGGTGAAAACGCCACTTTTCTTTCTTCTTTCTCATCTTACCAAATGAATTACCCTTTTCTGTTCCATAATCTATTCACTAGAACTAACTCTGCCTTAGTGTTCAGGATACTCTTCTGTCTTCTGGGTTTTTTATGGCATTTTGGTTTCAAAAGCATACAAAGTACAAACACGGGAGAAAAAGTTGATAGTATTGGGACATATTATCTGATGTCTTGCATCTCCAACTTGCCAGTGGCTAGTATGCAGAGTACATTATGCAAAATGCTGGGCTGGATGAATCACCAGTTGGAGTTAAGATTGCCGGGAGAAATATCAAGAACCTCAGATATGCAGACGATACCACTCTAATGGCAGAAAGTGAAGAGGAG
>JANHZU010001348.1:43853-64846 GCA_032468055.1 Acrochordus granulatus | reverse complement strand
TGAATGCAGATTTCCAGAGAATAGCAAGGAGAGATAAGAAGGCCTTCTTAAATGAACAGTGCAAAGAAACAGAGGAATACAATAGACTGGGAAAGACAAGAGAGCTCTTCAAGAAAACTGGAGATATCAAGGGAACATTTCATACAAAAATGGGTATGATAAAGGACAAAAATGGTAGGAACCTAACAGAAACAGAAGAGATTAAGAAGAGATGGCAAAAATATACAGAAAATCTATGCAAGAAAGATATAAATGTCTCTGTTAGCCATGATGGTGCGGTCACTGACCTAGAGTCAAACATCCTGGACTATGAAGTCAAGTGGGCCTTAGGAAACATTACTAACAACAAAGCTAGCAAAGATGACAGTATTCCAGCTGAACTATTTAAAATCCTAAAAGATGATGCTGTGAAAGTGCTGCACTCAATAGGCCAGCAAATTTGGAAAACTCAACAATGGCCACAGGATTGGAAAAGGCCAGTTGACATTCCAATCCTATAGAAGGGCAATGCCAAAGAATGTTCGAACTGTTGTACAGTTGTGCTCATTTCACATGCTAGCAAGGTTATGCACAAAATACTACAAGATACTAGGCTTTAGCAATATGTGAACCAAGAACTACCAAATGTACAAGCTGGGTTTCGAAGAGGCAGAAGCACTAGAGATCAAATTGCCAACCTTCACTGGAACATGGAGAAAACGAGGGAATTCCAGAAAAACAGCTACTTCTGCTTCATTGACAATACTAAAGCCTTGGATTGTGTGGATCACAACAAACTGGCAAATTCTGAAAGAGATGGGAGTACCAGACATCTCTCTCCTGAGAAACTTGTATGCTTGTCAAGAAGCAACAGTTAGAACTGGACATGGAACGACAGATGGGTTCCAAATTGGGAAAGGAATATGACAAAGTTGTATATTGTCACCCTGTTTATATAATTTATATGCAGAGCACATCATACAAAATGCTGGGCAGATGAATCACAGGTTGGAATTAAGATTGCCGGGAGAAATCAACAACCTCCAATATGCAGACAATACCATTCTAATGGCAGAAAGTGAATAGGAGCTGAAGAGCCTCTCGATGAGGGTTGAAGCCAGCTTGAAACTTAAAATTTAAAAAAACTAAGATCATGGCATGATCATGAGAGATTACTCGATTTCATTCCTGCCTATCCCCAACCTCCCCCACCCCCGCACTTAGCTGTATTGGTAGCCACAGCCTGAATGCTGAGACCAAGAGAGGGAACTCAAACTTAGAGACCCCTCCAGCCAAATCTCTGTGAGAGACATGAGAGATATCAGGCATTCTCTTTTTTGAAAGGAAGGAGGGGACAGGAACATGTAAGCCACTCTGCAATTCGTATTTCAAAAGTGACACGCTCTTGCTTCAAGGATTTTTACAGATGAAAAAATACATCTCTGTGAGTGACCTGAGAAGGTTGCTATTCAGAGGATCATAAAGAGAACAAGGAGAGCTGTCGCAAAAGGACTGTGTCTTCTAGGGAGGTGCAGCATGACACTTGTTTTTGTTTCTTTTGTTTGCTTTTGGAACTACTTTCCCTAAAAAGTCAATTCTGATATTGGTAAACCATAATGCTCAGTGAACTAGCTTTGTTGTTAGTAATGTTTCCTAAGGCATTGCATATGGTGAACCCACAATTGACCAACAATATCCTTAGCTGAAATGAAACAAGTGGGAATCAAGACAGAGTAGGGTGGGTTTCCCAGCACACAAGACCCACTTCCAGGTCTCTTCAATGCTGAATTCTTTCAGAGGGACCTTCTATAATACCAAGGAAAACGAAGGTCTGCTATCTGGAGGAAAGTTCTCCACTAGCATTTACTGGGGAGAGGTGGGGGCAACAGGTCCTGCTTGGTCCTCTGGAACTCACTCTTCAACTTCCTTCTAAGCCACCAGCCTTAGCAGGGAGGAAGCAGAATTTTTCTCTCATTGTAGGATCCCCTTCATGAATCACATTTATAAGCCCATATCATCACAGAAATGAGATTTAACTGGAAGCTGATCTCAGATCAGCAACAAGCTAAAAGCTCTGTATTCCACAGAGCCCCCAGAAGCTCTGGGACTTATTCAGAAGATACTCAGAATGAGCAGCATCCTATTGACTGCACATCCAGTCTTTTGTGAAATGTTGAGAGACCCCCAAATATGGCTTCCTCTTTTTTAAGCACTTGTCCTAGAATGTCTTGGTCTGACCGTCCAAACGCTTCATCCCAGTGCTGCTTTAGTTACCATGGGACCATGTGCATCTTCTGCATGTTAGTAGCAGAAGCTGAATTGCCCAAGTGATAATTGTGTGATGGCCCTTTTCTGCCTTCAGTCTACCTGATTGAAACTTGCTAAAAATTGCCCAGAATGTGTAACCTGTCATGGTACAAAAAGGGAAGGAACAATATCTTACTGCATAAGGACTTCTCCTTGCACTTCTGAGTAACTAGAATCTCATCCTCTGAGGTGTGCCTGTTTTTTCTCCCTTCTCCCTTCCTGCCATGCCTGTTGAATTGTGGACTTGACTGTCTCATCAGAGAAGTTCAGCCTAAATGCCCTACAGATGTGTTGGACTTCAAGCAGTGGCTTCAAACTATGGCAGCTGGGCTACAACATATCTGAAGAGTGTAATATTGACCTTCAAAGTCAATATGTCACTGTTTTTATCCTTCTTGGATCTTTTTCATCAGCCAAATCTTTTTCTATGGGGCTCAGACCACCTGAAAGCTTAAGGGAGCTCTAGGTTGAGAGTGAAGTAGATTTGGTGCAGTGCAGTGCCGTGCCTTATGAATGCTGCTCTCCAAGGAGACCTGCTTTTCTCTTCTCCAGCTAAACAATCCCTCAGCTTACAGTTCCACCCTGTTTGAGCCTAGAAGAGAGTTGGGGGAGATTTGTGATTGTATTCTCAGCTCAGCTCCAACACAGGCTGTTGGTACCTTGTGGGATTTGCCTGAGTGGTTGTATGACAGATGTTCCACCCTATTAAGAATTGAGTCATTTTGTGTGTTAGTTGGTCAGGTTCATTATGGTTCTTTGTTTGAAACTTCCAAAATGGATCAACAGGGTTCCTGGATTCCTCCAAGCCCAAGATAAAAAGGTTGCTTCTGCATGGAGCTGTAGGAGATGTGGAAGAAGATGAAATACAGCACATTTCAAAAGCGCACACAAGGGACTCTTTTTAAATGCACGCTCTGCCTTTTTGTACAGCCCTGTCCTTTGTTTGCTTTTGATCAATGCATTCAGGAGAAAATTCAACTTTGTGTTACCTAGGTTTGGTAGGTTTCCTGGCCTGAAGCCAATAATCTTTTGCTGTTGTTTAAAAGCGTTTTCTTTTGTCACAGAATATTAATATTGCTGGGGTTTGGTGCTGTTTGGAAAACACATTCATGGTTATTTAGGCTTGGCTTTTAAAGAACTGTTAATTGCCTCCTTAGGTCTCAGTGCTCAGTAGTTTTTTGTTAGCATTAGTCATTAATAGTATTATGTGGTGAAGTGTGTGTGGTTCTCAACAGGTCCTGCACATCTTTGGAATGAATTTGTGAGATCAGTTGTGAAGTGGCATTTAATCCACAATGCTGTAGAGTACCATACGCTCAATCACACATTTGCTTTGGGGGTTTGAAGAGGAAGAGGGCATTGTCCCCAGCTATTACCTATCAACTGTAAACTCGGGTATTAATAGCAGCAGGAAAGCATGGATCTATAGTATGTAGACCAACATCCTTAAGGGCTTCCTGGTCTGTCAGTCCTCAGAGTGTAGCATCCTTTGAAAAAAGTCATTCGATGTTTCCTGCACACCTCTGGTAATTATTAATTAGCAGTTGCCCCTTTAATCCAAGGAGAGAACTTCTCTCCATTGTTTTGGGTTGAGCCTCGCCAGTTACCCTCCACTCCAGGTGTCCTGAGTGGCAGTTGCTCCCCAGATTGCCTGCCTGCAATGCGAGGAATCGGAGCCTTGCGCGGGATGGCGCAGGGCGGCCTCAGAATGCAGAGAGGGATCTAGTTCTGCTTCTCTGTGTTCTCCCCTGCTGGGGTAGCTGACCACAAGCACTGAGGATTTGTGGCAGAGGGGGCTTCAGCAGCAGTCCACTACGAAGGAGCAAATAGGATATCCCTCTGCAATTGAAACGTATCTGCTAGCTATTAAACTTCAGAATGTTTTTCTTAGAACAATGTACCTTTTTTCCTTTATAAGGGGGCTCCAAGTCTAGATAACATGATCCAGTCTTTTTGTCGTGGTGGTGTCGACACATTGATAGCTGGAAAAAATCTCTGGAGATAAGACACGCATGTGCTTTATTCCCATTTTGAACACAAGATGGTCCTGGAGTCTGGTGCTGTGATTTGTTCCTCCCGATGAGGGCAGTATTTCCCAAGGTACTCACGAGAAGCATAAACTCACTGTCTGGTTTGACTCTGCTGGGTCTTATTGCCCTTGCTGATAGCTAGACAGGGTCATCTGTAGGAGATGTTCGAGTACCTTCCAACTCTGTGATTCTGTTCTGTAAGTTTCTTGACCCCCCCCCATCTCCCCTCCAGTTTTCACAGAAAAACATGTATGTTTTCCCATCCAGGGTCATCCACTTGTCACAGATAAACTTGAAGAGGCGAACTTGGCAAACCACATTACTGACTTTGCGGTGTTTGCCTACACAAGAAATGTGGTTTATTGGACTGTCTTGTCTGTCATGGACTGAAAAGCTGGCTTGTGTGGAGCCCAGCTTCAGCCATAACTTTTTCTTCCCCATTTACTTCACCCATGGAGTGAACGTACTAACCTATCTAAATCTGGACTGATTGCAATGTCACAAATTAAAATCTGGAGCTTTTCTACTCGGTTAATGAGAATTACCCTGTAAGAATACCGAACAAGAATGCTCAACTGCCAAACCTGTTCCCTTCACCAGAATTAAATGGGATGGGGAACATCTTCTAAAAGATGGGAACATCTTCTAAAAGGCAGAAGCTTCATAAAAGCTTCTGCCTTTGAATAAAATGCATTATTTGGAAAAGGTGAAACCAGGCTCCTCCTGATTTTTTGTAAAGAAAAACCATGCTTCATGCCTGAGCTTTTGACAGTCTTGTCTTTGTGATAAATAGTGAGAGACGCAGCTTAGAATGAGTTTCCCTAGCATTTTTTACCTCACAACAATATGTATGCATGCAGGACAAAATTGGTTGTTTCTAGATGTGGCTAAAGGTTCGAGATACTTTCCTTGCATATGCTACCATCTTGTGGTGAGCATAAAATAACTTCTTTTTAAAACATGCCCTGGTTTCCTTTCAAAGCAACTTTTTTATTCCTACAGTAATGTGCATGCCCAAACTCATATTCTGCTTTTCAACTACTTAGCAATGGATCTTTTAGGTATATTCTTTTCTTTTCTCTTTTGGAGAAAAAATTAAAAAATGAGTTTTATCTTGGAGAAAATACAGTGCAACTTCCTCTCATCTGGGATATTTAGATTAAAAAAAGGTCATCTCGTGAACAAATCTAACATTTACCTCTCATAACAATGAGGGGTTATGAATGTTCATTTCAAGGAACATATTTCAAGGAAAGATGAACATATTCACCTTTCAAGGCGCTTCCGGGCCGAGAGGATTAGCCGGGGACATCGCCGTTGCCTGGGGGCTCCTTTCGTGTCCCCGCCGAAGTGGCACCTGTTTGTCTCCTCGCCTCTGCATGCTTTTGCACTGCCAGGTCGGCAGGAGCTGGGGCGGGTGACTGGCGCTCACCCCGTCACGCAGTTCTCGGTCTCCAACCTGGGCTTGCCGATCATCACGCTCGGCGTTCTGTCCACTGAGCCGCCGTGCTCCTGATGTACACTGTGAAGTTCAAGTTTTCCCCACAGTCCCATGAAATTTTAGCCCTCCTGAATTATAGATCTGCCCTTCACTTTACACT
Source organism: Acrochordus granulatus (assembly GCA_032468055.1). Classification (NCBI taxonomy): domain Eukaryota; kingdom Metazoa; phylum Chordata; class Lepidosauria; order Squamata; family Acrochordidae; genus Acrochordus; species Acrochordus granulatus. Next base: position 58,929 of record JANHZU010001348.1, on the reverse strand, counting down.
TTACTCTTAGACCTCCAAATGTTCCTTTGGGGCACCGTTAAGAGAAGTTTTTTTCTCTTAAAAATCCTCTCCCCCCATGTTTCCAGATGGTCCATTGATACGACATGAAAGTAATATATTGCTTCCAGCCAAAGTAGAGGCAGCTCAGCATGGTCTCACTGAAAGGAAGAATGTCCAGAGCAATGGCTCATAAAAAGCTCCAGTGCCAGCCTCCTCCTCTGCCTCCTTTCCAGGTACTTGTGCTTAGATCCCACAGTGGATGGTGTGAAAAGGGCTGAGCCAAAGGCCATTTGATTTTACAAGAAGCTTCCAGTTTAGGAGCAAGGGTCATCAGAGTTGAGAGCAGGGAACATTGGATGTGGTCTGAGATGTCTCTGAAAAACAAACTTGCTTTCTCAGTTGGCCAAAAGTTGGCTTGTGAAACCAGCCTTCCCTGGGGACCACACGTCTGGTTCCTGCTCTGAACAGGGATGGAAAGAGGCTCATTTGAGTGTCTCTTCCTTGGTTTTGGGAGGCAAAGGCAAGCACCTTTGCCTTTGGAAGCTATCCTATTTAAGTCACAGCACATTGTAGCTTGATCGTGCACCAAAGACAACTTAATCAGTGTTCTAGGAATGGAGCTCAGTACTTCGTGTGCTGTATCTCCTGCTCAGGGCAGAAATGGAAGCAGCGACCTTTTGCATACACAGGGTAGGCCTGATGCTATTTACAGTAAAAGGCAATCATCAAAAGAATGACTTTTGCCCTGTGACTTTAATCTCCAATTGTTTGATCAGTGCACTGGGAGCAAAATGTTCTAGCTGGGTCAGGCCTGGGTCTCCAATGCAGATGTCTAGGAGAAAAATTGGCTGAACTGGTTGCCACTCCCAGCCCAGCTCCTGCAAGTCCATGGAATGATTGAAAGCCATCGATAGAATGCCCCCAGTTGGCTCCCTGGCATTTTCTGACCATGCAGATTTCACTTTTAAGTAACTACCCACCCGCTACACCAAGAATTCTCACAAGACTCCACGCTGCTTGCCTGCAGCAGAACAGCCCCTCGCCTGTCACCTAAGGGCTGGGTTAAGCTTCTCCGTAACAGCATGGGCATTGACACGCCCGCCTCCTGTGCAGAGACTGTTGCATGCCTGTTCCATTTATGCTTTTGCTTTCCCACATGGGGGCACTCAAACAGCAAAGTTGCCTTCCACCTGCCTCCCAGCAGGAATGTACCAATCACCTCGCAGAATGCGCACTTCCACAAACACGCAGTCAAAATTTGGGAGGTGTGCACGTTCGACAGTTGCAGCCATTTGCATACCCAGAAACCTTGCACTGCACAGCTACGCATCAACACTTATGCGCAGTTGCGGAGAAGCAAAAGACAAGCTTTCAGCTGAGAGAGGAAGGGCTGCAGGAGTTTCATAAGCTGAAGTTCCACACCACACGTATATTTGCACAGAACATGAATGCAAGTGGGAAATAACCAAACAGTGGTGGTCAGATGCATGCAGGTCACTCTTGGCTGCTGAAATATTCAGTGTAAAAGCCAGAGGAATCCACAGGCCCTTTCCAGTTGGGTACTTTCTGATCTTGAAATGGCCAGACTTTACAGGCAGGTTGCCATTCTAGCTCGAATTTGTGGCGGTGGCATTGAAGATAACAGGTTGGACATCCAACTTGAATACCAATGGAAATAATAACTTGATTTTCTAACTGATTCAGTAGAGAACTGTTTCAAGCTGAGTTGAATAGAACCATAGGATAAGGTATGTTGGGTTCACACAATGCAGTAAGCTCCAAAACCGGTCTGTTTGGGACTTGGTTAGTGTACAGTGTATCCCAGTTTTTATGGATTATAAACCGTGGCTATGACTTAGCAGATTTTGATCTTAGCTTAAGCAAGATACAGTTTAGAGTAGCATGCAGCTGTGATGTTTGTAGCTTCTGCCTGATCAAGGTGCTAGAATGCAGGGAGGCCTTTGTTGGTGCCAGCCTGTCTTCAAATGGTCCTTCTGGTGGTTGTTGGGGGGCAGGGGTAGCCCAGAGAAAGAGAGGCCAAAGGTACAGACCTTTGAGGGCATGAGGGTGGTGGAGGGCACTGAAGGAGCAAGTGGAGCACCCATTTCAACTAAGCCCACTTTTGGAGTACAGTTCTTAGGCTACCATGCATATTTTGGGGTGGCCGCCACTGCAGGAATGCCCCCAGGTGCTTAACTGTTCAATCACCACATAAGCCTCTCCCTTGGATCCTTCTGATGCCTGGTGCATAATGACTAAGAAGCCTCTGGGGGCTGCGATGCTGCAGCCCCTGCCTCCCACGATGGTCGGCCATGATCCCTGGAGCTGGGCAGAGGCTGAGATGCCACTCGTAGTCCCTGCGGTACTACAGATTGGGCCAGATCAGTGGCTGCTCATCCCTCTTGTGCTGGTTTGTTTTCCACTGAAGCAGACTTTAACTGGGAAAAGGGGGTGTTTTTGCTTTTGGTTGATTTTGCCTCTGCAGTGCTGCTCCAAAGGGACCCGGGTGCTATCTGCCCCTTCCTTAGCCAGCCATCCTGTGAAATGGGGCCACACTGACTGACCCAAAGTCATCATTAAATTTCACAGCAAGCTGAAATTGACAGCTGCCTGGTCCCATCCAGATTGCGGAGGTCACTTGTTCTTTGGTGCTGGCAGGAATTCCTCATGGGAAGATGGAGCTGCAAGGGAACCTCTTAAGGGGGCAGCGCTTTGAGTTGCCTTGTGGGGCTTAGCTTTGTAAAATAAATTGTTTGTGTTTCTGTCAAGAGTTTGAAATCACCGGCACTTTGTGACCGAGGCTGGGCAAGATGTTCTGTCAGAAAGTGCAACCAAGAAAAAATAATTTTTGTTCAATGTTTTTACGAACAAACAAACGTTAAACTTGATTTGCAGACAGCTAAATTCAGGTGGCGCAATGAAATGGCTTCAAGGTAACCAGGTCGGAGAGCCAGTTTTTCTGTTCCTTAATCAGTCTGTAGGTAGAGCTTGCAGTCGGAAGACACAAGTTTATTGCTAAGCAGCATTTTATTTCCAATTATTTTATCTCCAGTTGTATGGAGATGAGGAGTGGACAGCTGAATTTTCACATGATTCTTAACTCAATGAAAGACACAGCAGTTGCACTCACAAAACATTCTATAAATTCAGTTGTTTTTGTTGCTTAGCATATTGTGTGAACTTAGTATAAAATAGCCCGCTCAGATACTTTACAGCTCTAGGTATAGGCTGTAGCCAGAATCATCATCATCATCTTTTGGCTGCTCCCATCAGGGGTCACCATAGTGAATCTTCTGTTTCCATCTTCCTCGGTTTTTTCATCATCCTTCAGCTGTATCCAGAATAATGGGTTAATTCAGTAACCAAGTTAAGTGCATTGCGAAAACACAGCCAGTAAACAGTCTATCTACAGACTGTTAGAAATTCTCCCTCTCTAGCTGTTTTAGGAAAAAGCAGCCACCTCTCAGGGAGAGTTTAATTGTTTTTCTAGCTGCAAAGGAATAATAGAGATGGCATTGGGGAAGAACCAAATTAATCTATCAAGGAGAATAAATGGCAACTCAGTCTGGGAAGCATGAGAAAGAAACTCAGAATAGCTGGGCCTTCATTTGGTTTGCAGTCAATCCTACAGGAAATCAACCCTGATTGCTCATTGGAGGGACAGATGCTGAAGCTCAAGTACTTTGGCCACATAATGCGCAGGGAGGACTCATTGGAAAAGACTGTGATGCTGGGAAGGATTGAAGGGAAGAGAAGGGGACGGCAGAGGATGAGATGGATGGATAGCACAGTCAGTGTGATGGGCATGGGCTTGGGAAGACTCCGGGAGGCAGTGCAAGACGGGGGCCTGGTGTAATATAGCAATAAGTAGTATTTCTGAAATCCCTGGAATCCTACAATATCTGTTTCTTGAGCTGGTCTACCACACAGGGCAGACATCTGCAGATTACAGAAGGTTGGATTACATGATCAATGTCCTCTCTTCTGGTTTCATCTTTGCAATGGAGCCTGTTTTGATCATATCTCTCATCATGCTGTACAGACAACTTTGCAACAATGCTGCAGTTCAAATACAGACCCAAATGGACATTTTCTTTTTCCCCTTGTTCTGTACAGCCTCTTTGACATGGGAGGAGAGTATTATTGCTATGGTTCAGACATCACCTGCACCTTTCCAACAAGTGGAAAATTCACTCCTGACCAGAAGGCTATCTATGAGGCCGTGTACAAATCATCCCGGGCAGTCTTGAGCAGCATCAAGCCAGGTAAAAAAAAGTCTCTGCCAACGTATATGTGGGGGGAGAGGAGAACTATGTTCATGTCTCTTTGGAATTGTGGGCGTGGATGTTGCAGTGCCAGCCATACTTCATAGTGCCCCCAGACCAAGGCTAACACTGCTCTTTCTTTCCCTCTATTGTAGTTCTTGACCATTCTCTCAGATCAGCAGGATCCCAGGGTGTGATCAAAAATATCAAGATGGAAGAGCTTCAGTTGCCCCACTGTGTGACTTTTTGACCACACTGTGGTCACCTCTGCATCAGATGCACTCTTTTTCTCACTTTATTGGTGGCTTTTTGCTTCTGTTACTCATTTCTTTCCTCTTTAGTGGACTGCAACTTTGCTTTCCTGAAACTGGGATAACAAGTTCTAGTTCAGATTCCTATGGCTGAAAGAATTAAATTGAGACATTTTTGTGATGCTTTAAAGGAAATAGTTCTTTGTTGGGGTTCTGGACTCGGGTGGCTGTTGCCGGGGTGGGAGGACATGTAAGCAGCTGCCACAGCCAAGCACAAAACCACAGCCACCCCACCCAGCAGCATGGCACAGAAACCCAAGTGCCCTAGTTGGTCAATGTTACTTTGGCCAACACAGCAAGCCTCTCTCCATAAAATGCATTAAAAATGAAAAAAGGGAAGGAAAGACAAAAAAATGAAGGTAGGGACCAATTATTGAAGTTATTCTGGAACAACTCCAGGAAGGGAAGCTTAGTGGAGCCTCAAGGAATATTTCTGCTTCCTTTTTTTCCTTCACCTTGCTTCAAGGTGGCAATTACTGGATGGCAGTAGGATGTTCAGCAAAATTGCTTCTTCATCCATTGAAGTAGCCCTGTATCCCCTAAGAGTTATTGGAAGTCATCCTGGCCTGTTGGGACTCTCCAGCTTCCCCACCTCAGGTAGTAGCAATTACAACCAAAATCTTTTGCAGCCTCTCAGAGCCCTTTCTGCAGACCTGGCTGCCAAGTTGTTTTCCTAATGAATGGATGAATTTGTTTTATTCCATGTTGCACCTTAGCAAGAACTCAAGGCAGCCAGCAAAACTTTAAAGAATATACATGGAATTTAAGCAGTTTAAAACACAGATTTTAAGAAGTGCCGCCTGAGGTGTCTGCCAGCTCTGATGCTTTTGTCAAAAGTGATCAAATGAGGATCTTGCTTTTGTGACATTTACTATTTCACACACACACACACACAGACCATGACTTGGGTAATATTTACCTTCCATCTCACAGCCAAGTTTAGATCTGGGACTTTTCCAATCTTTTGTTTTCTTTGAAAGAAAAATGCCCCGTTTGGGGCTTAGTGGGATCTTAGTGGGAATAATGGAGGCAATAATGAAGCAAGAGGAATTATCCTCATAGTGTTTACCCTCAACAGTTAAGGCCTGGGAAGAGTAAATGGTTCTGCAGCTGCCTGTATTCTGGGCTCCCTTCACTTCTGAAGCTTCATTTACTCTTTCCAGAAGAATTGCAGTTTTTCACCCCACCAATCCCTGTCCCTCACCCCCCAGAAAAATCTTTATTTGCACCTGCATTTCTTGAGAACCAAATCAATAGATGATTTAGCTTTCAGTTTTCTTTTTCTTCCCATCAAAACCTCAGTGGGAAGGTAACTGACCAAGGATGTGGACAATATTTTGGCTGTTAGGAGTGGGGGTGGGGAGGGAGGGAGACACAACATTATCCCACTGTTACAGCTTAGCTCCCCCTTGGTAAGGCTTCCTCCTCTTTTCCTTATAGTCGTGAAGCGGAGGGCTGCTTTGCTTCCACTGTTGTGGAAAAGTTCTGCCACTGCCAGGGGACCTGCACAGGTCAAGAACTGAAGACTTCACTCTACGTTGTAGGATAGGAAATGTTTTTCATGGCTCATGCGCTGCCCCAAGCGATCAATCTGTGTGATCCGTTCATGCATTTTCATGTAGGCAGCTACCTCTCATGTGCTTCATTCATAGATTTTCTGACCCTGTTCACAAACCAATAGGAAGAAAATTCCTTTCATTACTAGGGTAGCTTTCCCAGAGAGGGAGAAATCTGTTTCTTTGCAATGGTACATATTTCCATAAGGTAAAGGTCTCCCCTATCCAGTCGTGTCCAACTCTGGAGGGCGGTGCTCATCCCTCCTTCATAGCCAAGAGAGCCAGCGTTGTCCAAAGATGCTTCTGTGATCATGTAGTCAGCATGACTACACACCAAGGCGCATGGAATGTTGTTACTTTTCCCACCAAATTAGGCGGTATCTATTTGTCTACTTGCATGTTTACATTTTCTCAAATTGCTAGGTTGGCAGGAGCTGCGGCAAATCATGGGAGCTCATCCCATTACATGGTACTTGGGTCTTGAACTCAGGCTGCCAACCTTCTGGCCAACAAGCCCAGTGTCTTAACTGCTAGACTACCACACCCCTATGTATTCCCATATTTTTTCTTAAAGCAGTGTACATCCAGAAATAAGAGTGCATGAAACAAATAAAAATGATTGAAAAGCTAGAAATTTTGAAAGTCAAGATTGACAAAAGTAAAATTTGAAATTTATGGGTGCTCTATCAGTAGAAGGTTTCAAGAAAAATATGGACAATCATTTTCTAAGATGGTATAAGGACTCCTGCCTAGGGTAGAGGGCTGGACTAGAAGACCTCAAAATCCCTTCTAGCCCTGCAATTCTATGATTCTGTAAAATGACTGTTGGCAATTTTATGACTGAAAATATGGATTTTGAAAAGTGGGGACTGTTGAATGGAAGAGCCCAGGAATGATGCTGGCACTGTCTCTCACATATAGGGGAAGTGAGTTGTTTGCAAAAGAGCCTCTAATACTGGGAATTCTCTGCTAATTTGTCACATTTCCTTTCGTCACACCTGGCCTTTTCTGTTTTCTTAGTACAACTAACATTAATGCAGTGGAGCAAGTCTTGTTCCAGTTTTTCCAAGACTCTGTGCATGTGAAGTGACTGAGAAACGGAGACCCTTTGGTCTGGTTTTCTGCCTCTGTAGATGCTGAGCCACCAAAGCTCACCAATAAAACATGACTGACTCTGTTTCTAAGTCCAGCAAGGAAGGCACTCATTGGTTCTCTGGCCTGCACTGCATTGTGTGTCCCTTGGCAGTGAATTAAGAAGCAGACGCACCATCAGCAGATTTTCCAGAGTATAGACATCTCAAGCAATGGTGGTGCAAAGTCCAAAGGTAGTCCAGTTAGGCTGTGCAAACCTTGGCTGACAGTTGGCTAGCTACAAACAAGGGGCCAAGGTTAATTGCCCAGGATTTGATGGGGCAGGGAGAGGCGATGGATCTATAAATAACCCTATCAATCAATAATGTGTGGCTATGACCATTCCAGGAGCAGATTGGCATCTAGTAGTGGCTGCTGCAATATGGGCAGGCGAGTTTTTGTGTGATTGGAAGAGTGGAAAGAAATAAAGGTGGTTGTGAACAAAGGACTAGTGAAGAGAACGTGTTGCACTTACACTTTTACAGTGTTGGTTCCAACATGACTCCTCTCCCTTGTTAATGGTAAAACATTTGCTTTGCTCTGGGTACAGCTCCATGGTTAGAGCTGGACTAAGAAACCATTTTGCAAACAAACTTTACCTTTCTGTTGGGAGATGCAGATCAGAGTGGGAGCAGGTTTGTGGGGATTGAATCCAAAGCAGAAGTCATCATCTCCCTTGATTTATTATCTATTTTTTATTGTATTTATATGCCGCTGATCTCAGGAGTGACTCTAGGCAGCTTACAAAATACATAAATGAAAACAATAAAGAAAAATAATAACAAGACAATATTTATAAAATAGCAAGAAGTGCATGGGGGGAGGTGGAACTGATTAGTCCAGCAACCACTTCCGTGATGAGAAACCCCCAATGGAGCCCCAAACTATCTCGCAGAGCCAGATTGTCATGCTCTTTCTGAAGGCCAAACGAAAAGAATGGACTCACCTCGGGAGGGGGGTATGGCGTCCAAAGGACAGGAGCCATGGCAGAAAAGGCTCTCCTCTTGGACCTGACAGCCAGAATTCTTTTGAAATTCTTTAGCTTTCCAAACCTGATTTCTACAGCAGAAGTTTCTTCAATTTCAGTTTCACAAATCTCAGTCCACTTGTTTTACGTTGCTGCCTGGTGCCTATCCTGGCCTTTGTGTCTGACCTGGGATGTTCGTTCAAGACAGCTTGTTTTAATTGCAGGAAAATCAGTTGCCTGAAGAGACTGGCAAAGTGGTGAGGTTCTCATGCACTACTAATTGTAGTCTAGGCTTCGAGTTAGGATTTCTTAAGTATTGCATTTGGTTACTTGAAGCAATTATTTCAGAAGCAGCTCTTACTCTCTTTTTCAGACTATTTGTAAAACATCAATAGTATTAATTACAAGAAGTCAAAGCTAGGATTCTTGTACTCCAAAAATGCTGCTGAAAAAAACTTGAAGAAGTTAAAAGTGTGGAATGTGTGCAAATTTCTGCTAAATCTGCAAGCTGTAAGCAAAATCATAATTGACTTTGGTATTTGCCAAGTTTGTGTCTGTGTTCTGCATGTTCTTTTAATTAATCCACACCAACTATTACAAAGCTCTGTAGATGGAAGGGGGAAGTACAATTCACCTGCAAGATTATTAAGAAAGAATAAGGTTTTATTCATTGAAATATAATTTCCTACTTCCATCCAGAAAACAAGTCTGTCAGAATTAACTCTTGGGAATTTCCTCCTCCTGCAACAGCAGTTTTGCTCTAATTGTGAGGGCCCATCATGCAAGGGCAGCAGCTCCTAGAAGCTTGGACTACAATTCCCATGCTTTGAAAAAGGTTGGGGCAACAATGCAGAGTGGTCTGGATGATGTCCATGCATGGGCAGGGCTGGGATTTTTTTCTGGGTTTGGGAAGAATCTTGAGGCGATTTTCTTTATGGCTTACCCCACCCTTGTTTGCTTATGTCTACCTGAAACTGGTGAGAACCTTATGGACAATTTTCAGCAATTATGGTTTGTAAAGGGGTGCTTAGAAGATACCAAAAAGGTTGGGGCTCCCATGCTACCCTAAGGCTTCAAATTGCCTGCTTTTGCCCTAAAAGTTTTATCTACTCACCTTGGTCTCTCACAGAGATAAGACATTTATGGGTGCCATTATGTATATGGCATTATTTAATTAGACTTCCTTATTGTTTTTATTATTACTGCTGATGCTCTCATGTTTTATTATGCTTTGTGATTTTGATCTTCAAGATCTAGAGTTACCCAAAAGGTTGGCTTACAACTCTTTTTTTTAAGAAATATGTAAGATCGTGGATGGCTATTAGTAGAGAAAGTTCAGTAATTTTGTGTTGCGAGCTGATTAGGAAATAAGCTAAGAGTATTTATTGATTCTGGTAATGTGAATAGTGGAAAATGAATCATGAATAGTACAAGGAACACCTCCCCTTTGATTTAGAGGTTAAGATGCTGAATTCAATGCCAGGAGACCATGATTTCTAGTCCTGCCTTGGACATGAAGCTAGCTGGATGGTTTTTGGCCAGCTCTAGAGCTAGCAAAGCCACTAAAAACATTACCAAAAAATCCATAGGGACTTGTGCCTGCAGTCATCAGAAGTCAGGGTTGACTTGATGGACCATAACAGTTCATGGCCCGCTGCGGACTCTCGGTCATGATTCTGCATCTTTTCTTGTGCTCCTGCAGATGAGCAGTTTAGAATCTGCCATATTCTTAACATATTAATGTAGTATGTAATTAAAAACATTAGCACTTCATTCCTCTAGTTCCAGTCTAAAAACTCCCAACAGATGCCCTCAAACAGATTCAAGATAATTTTTTCCTAGGACACTTTTTCCCTTTGAGTTACCTAGAGGGCATTTGACCCACCTTCCTGGAAGCAACACACTGTTATTTAGGGTTTCTATCTCTGCCTTATATAAAGAGGAAGGTGGAATTTCCCATTTCTTCTTTCCTGTTGGACAAAATTTGCATATTTCTTTCAAACTAGGCTTGCACAATTCCCAAACTGACTTATTTCTGCATTCACATAACATTCTCCATTATAAACTAATTGAAGGGGCTGATTCAAACCATGTAGTAAGCCATAAGAAATCTTAACCAATCTTGGCATGTTGTGTGAATGCATATGCTAGGGTTTTAACTAGCCCAAGAGAGTAAAGCCAACTTCCATGTCTTTCCAGTAACATGAGTTTAAAAGGCTAGCATCTATGATGTAGAATGACTCCCTCTCTGGACAGGACATTCAGGATGGGGATCTGTCTGCTCTCTCCAGACAAACACTCAATTCAGAGGTGAAGAATTCTCTCAAGGACTCAGAAAATAGACATGCATGGTAATAAAATCTCTATTTTTAAGAACATCTAAATAATAAGACTTTTTTCCCCCTTAAGGAGTGGCTTGGCCTGATATGCACCGTCTGGCAGACCGAGTCCATCTGGAAGAACTTACAAAAATTGGCATTCTCCAGGGCAATGTTGACGACATGGTGAAGGTCCATCTGGGTGCAATATTTATGCCCCACGGGCTGGGACACTTTCTTGGAATTGATGTTCACGACGTAGGCGGCTACCCAGAGGTCAGTTCTGAACACTCCAAATTGTGCAGCCAACCCAGTACAGATCTATTACTGAAGCATTATGCACACTCATAAGGATTCGTTGAGCAACCCTTGTGCACAATTAGGTTGTATCTGCTAACAAATAGCCTTGTGGGGGAGTGGCAGGCAAACTTGAAACTTCAAAGGGACTTTCACAGACCAGGCTGGACCCTGAAACTGAAGGAACCGTATCTCCAGTATTCAGGCATCATAACCTCTAGCATGTTTGGGAGGACACATAGAGATCAGTATTTCTTCCAGGAACTTTTGAGCATATAGCTTTTCATGAAGGTTTACTGTATAACACCATCATGAAGTAAGAGCAGTATGGAACATCCTGGCGTAATTCATTCATCTTCTAGGTTACCATGGCCTTTGTTGTGTCATTCTCCATCTGGCATCAACATGAACATCTATGGGTGGAGGGCTGAAACACACCACAAGCTTCTTGCTGAATTTATAAACTCTTTCCTTTCCCAGGGAGTGGAACGCATTGACTTGCCAGGGCTCCGGAGTTTGCGAACCGCCCGTACTCTTCTCGAAGGCATGGTGCTGACTGTGGAACCTGGGATCTATTTCATTGATCATGTTTTGGACCAGGCCTTGGCTAATCCAGCTCAGGCCTGCTTCATCAACAACGATGTCCTTGCACGTTTCCGACAATTTGGTGGGGTGAGTAACTTCATTAGGATGCAAGGGTGGACTGGAAAAAGCTGAATGTAGCATGGATGAGAAATTATTTTCAAAATATATTATATGCAAAGTGCCATGCAAATGCATAACAGTCTTGTGGAACAGGCAGATTTAGATGGAAAGAGACAAGGAATGCCCTAAAACTACCCAGTGGGTTTGTGCCTGATTTGAGTTTAAACTCTGAGTACAAAACTTGGCCTCTTTGCAGTTCTTAAGTAATTTTAAATGCTCTGCCTTTAGGGAATATTTCTTCATCAACTAGTCACCCAAGCAATATTGCTGTAACATAGAAGCATTTGTAGTAGCTGGACTAAGCTGATCCACTTTTGGAACTGGCGTTATGGTTCATGTTCCCAAAACAACAGCAGCATCCCTGGATCATTTGTGTAACTTCAGGTGCTTCCGTTGGAGAGAAAAGGAGGAGGAAAGCGAAGGAAGGCAGGCACCAGGGCAGTGGCATTGGAAACAGCCAACCCAGGTGTATGGGGCCATACAGGGCCACTTGAGGGAAGGATAGAAAGCTAGTTTTTCTCTCACTGCTTTGACACCTCTCTCCTGATGGAGATCTTGCAGCTGTCTCCTTGCAGACTTTGGTAAGTCTCCGGAATAACCCTACAAAGGGATCCTGAACACTATTCAGGAGGGATAGAAGGGCTGTCTGGGAACAGAATTTTGGGGAGGAAATTGTTTGCAAAAAATGAGTGATCTGCTGCAATGCTCACAGAATATCTTTTCAAAAAATCTCCACCCAAGTGCCATTATGCCAAAGTGAGTATGGAATTCAGGTTCTTTTGTTGGAAGCTTTGCACAAGGATGGTAATGATCCTGCGAATCATTCCGTCTTGGCTTCACTTGGCATCACATCCAGGGCCCAAGAGCTGTGCGTGCAGAGCATACAACCTTATCAAGTCGGGTGGGACTTTTACCTTCTGCTGCTGAATTCTCTCCCTAGGTTGGAAAGGTTATCTCTGCTCTGTGCTGTTTCTTTATCAGTGCATTCAAGCCAAGCAGGATCCTGAGGCTGAAAAGTATGCATCACCCACCACCCTCTGTTTGGAAGGCTGCTTAGATGCCCCAGTAAATTTTGCTGTATCAGCCAGCCTGGAATCGTAGTGGCACTCACCATGAGTTTCTTTGCTCCCATAGCAAAGAGTAAGGAACTGTCTGAAAGTTACACAGAAGTGGACAACTGTCCTAGGGCAATTTCTGCAGGTGGTCCTTCTGAAGCTCCCATTGTATCTGGGGCAGATCTACTCCAAATACCTTCTTTAACCAATGGCTGGTAACTGATTTCCAAAACGTGAAGAAGTTGTAGCAACCAGGTTTGTCTAGGAGCTATTCTTTAAAGAGAAAAATAGGAATGCTGAAAAATTTGTAATCAAAAACTTCATGGAATCATAGGCTTCAAAAGTACCTTCAGGGTTAAGGCTAGGGTTGTACTCCTACCCCTCATCTAAGGCAGGAGTCCTCATGCCATCCCAGACAAACAGTTGTCCAATGTTTTCTTGAAAACTTCCAGCAATGGAGCACCCAGAACTCCAGGAGGGAAGCTGTTCCACTGATTGTTCTCATTGTCAGGAAATTCCTCATTTCGAGGTTAATTTCTTCCGATGAGCGTCCACCCACTGCTTCTTGTCCTTTCCTCAGATGCTATGGAGAAAAAATTGCTGTCCTCTTCCCTGCTGTGGCTGCCCTTCAACTTTAGAAGATGGCTATCGTGTCTCCCCAGGCTTCTCTCCACTAAGCTAAACATTCTTAGTTCCTTCAGCTGTCCTTCCTAGGATTTAGCCTCCAGGCCCCTTAACTCATTCTCTGCTCTGAACTGCTTTTTCAGTTATACATCCTTTTGTTGTCATATTGTAACATGATTCATGATCACCTGATGTAAGTCAGTAGAAAGCAGATGGCACAGAAACAGCATTTACAACGAGTAATTGCAAGTAAAATGCCTTCAGTATGACTAACGTTCATTTGAATTTTTTCCTCAAACCCTTCCAAAAAAGGTAATTTGGAGTTTCTTCAATAACCAAGTGGGGGATTGAAAGGGGCAGTTTGATACCAACCTGAATTTGCTGGAAAAGAAAGCCTTTATGGTGCAGGCAACTTCACCAAATGCCAAGTTCTGCAGGTCTGCTGAAGGCCTTGCTGGCTGGGAATGCTGTGATTTATAATTCCATCGGAAGGAAAAAGCTGCATTAAATTCAAAATACTTGCATTTGTATATCTACTGCCCAAGAAGGTATGCACGCTCTCCACAGTACATGACCGAGATGATTACACCTTATGTAGCACTCTACAGATTTTCAAGGAAGTGATCCAAAGTCTTGACAATATCAGGAACATCACTGGGAGCAACTTAGAACTATAAGTATTTCTAGGAAGGGGAGAAAGTGGAGATCAATATTTTGTCCAGGTAGGACTCTTTTTGTCAATGGAAGCCGGAAACAGAGCACTTATGTTTCCTGGTTAGTAAAGTGTGAGAAGTTACAGATTTAGACTGAACAGCTGTTAGCCTCCTGCTGAACACTCTCTGCCAAGATTATTTAATTCTGGTCCATAATAACACTTTTATTTTAAATAATGAAGATAATTTGACAATCAGCTCACTGAGCACTTCAGTAGGGTTCAGTGACTTGCTTTGTTTGAATAAACGGATTATTTTGCAAGCAAAAGGACAAATGTTAAACTTGCATTATTTTGGATCAAAATGTGAGGAGGTCAGAAACAATTATAGGCACTGTAGAGTGAGAATCACCAGGGTTTGTGTTCCTTTGGATTTGACACTTGACTAAAATTGCTTTTATTGCAGCTTACAGACTTACCAGCACATTTCTGATAAGATAAGGGATAATGACTGAGTCTGCATATTTAACCAGCAGAGATTAGGACTGAGCGCAAAGACCGAGTACAGAACAGTGTGGCCTTTTTATTCACACCCAGTGAGAATGGGAAAGGCTTCAAAAATCTTAGTTTCAGCCACAAAGCACCCCATGTAATGGCTCCTTTTTAAAATGCAAAGGGGTGAATGGAACTTAACAAGATAGTGGGATGGAGAAATGTGTTTGTTGTGGCCCCCAAAGTTGTTTTTATGCTGGATCTGTATTTGTGGTGCGTGATCCAACAAGAACTGGTACATTTTATGCAGGCAACATGATATTCTCAATGCTGAGCACAGAATTTCTGTTGGTAAGATTTATTCATTGTACCTCCAGACCTCCATAATCTGATTAATTCCAAGGGGGTAACAGAATAGTGATCCACAAGCAGATGACACAATTTAAGAGTGAAACAGCAATTAATAAAAGAACAATGCATCACTATTTACATTAAACCGGAATTCTGTCTGTGCAACTGTACTGGAAGAGCAATGCCAAGCAAGTTCAGCTCAGCTGAGGCACAACCTGAAAGTAGCATGTGCGTGAATTCCTGGGGGAGGTGTGCACAGTTGGGCAACTAGCTGCTTTCATCTCTGCTGTCATTACTGGTGGTAAAGAACCGTCTCTGCTCCCCCTGAAATGAAGAGTACCGATGACCCAGA
>JANHZU010001348.1:0-14674 GCA_032468055.1 Acrochordus granulatus | reverse complement strand
TTGGATTAAAGGCGAAACGTCTTCGACTTGAGAAAAATCCAGTCCAGATGCCTGTTTTTTAAACTTTGTTGCCATTCAGTAGGATTGGACTTTGGATCTGAGCCTGTCTCCGGACTGCTTTGTTTTAGGGTGCTCTGCTTATCCTGGGTCACCCTCTCCTGGTGTTCTCCAAAAATCATTTCAGATTTTCAATTGAAGTTTCCTGTATTTGCTGATTTGCTTGTTCCTTTTTTCCCTCTGATATAACAAATAACAAAGCTAAGATTGGGACGTCTGATTCTGCTGATCTCTCCTTCCCACCACACCCAAAAGGGAGTGAGGCTGCATCATTGGGTCCAAGGTGAGGCCTCCTTTCCAAGTTGATGACTTCATGGACACGTTCACCTGTCTTTCTTGGCAACAGTGTAGAAGAAGTTTGTCAGCACTGCCCTTTAAGATATATCTTCCACTTTCTAGCTGCCAACCCTGGGATAGCTTGATGGATGCCCACCCAAGGATGAACCTGTTCTGACACTGCTTAGCTTTTTGAGATTAGGCAAGGTCAGTTAGAACAGGCAAAAAGGAGCTGGGCCACTCATGCAAGACATATGACCAAAGATGCACTAGAGGCCCCACTCAGTTAATTGTATATTTGTGTGAGCAATACTGAAGTACCTAAATGCTTGAGATTTTTATTGGTTTTCAGGACACACAAATCTCTGGAGAGAAGCATCATCGTTTTCTCCTTCCTAGCTGCAGACAGGGCAGAAGGTATCATCCTTTGGCTTCCTGCTGTTTGCCTGTTCCACACCCATCCTTGCTTTGGAAAAGGGGGGCGCTCTCTTTCAGCTGCTTTGTAGGCTCTGAGAAGAGACAGGCAATTTAGGATGTTCCCTGGAATCATGCAAGTCTGAAAGTACCCCTTCTGTCCCTCATTTTTACTTTCCTGAAAGCTAGGAGGGTCCCTTCTGAAATCCTTTCCTTCAGATTCAGATTTCCTTTTATCTGACTATTGTCCAGGCTGCAGCTTTTTTCTTTCTGTCTCCCTACTTCATTCCCACATACCATTAATGTACATCTCCCATGGGCAAGCAGGACTTGTTTCCAGCCTAAATAAGATGGAGCTATCAGCATAACCACTTTTATCATTTCACACAGATCAGACTGGGTGGCCCCAAAGAAAGGGTCAGTCCACTTTCTCTCTTAAATACAAAAGTTGCAGCTGCATTTCGCAGAAAACTCAAGGTTCCTGTGCCCTCCCTATGACCGTTAGTAGAGTCTGGACCTCTCTCCAGAACATGGCCCATTCTTTGGCTGTCCTGCCAAAAAGCAGAAGGGAAGGGAAGTGGAACAACAGAAAGGCGTAGGTCCAGATTATGCTCTGGGAGCAATCCTTAGAGGTTTATATCAGGCATCTGGACGTGTTTCTTTGTTGCTTGAATGGTCTGTTCACATTGTCCAAACAACAAAGAAACAAGTCCAGATACCTAATTTAAACCTCCAAACAACTGTTCCTGGATGAATGAGAATTTAACAGCATTTAGCAGCACTTTTAAGTCATGTTTCGCAGCTTCAGCAACATTGATGCATGGACTTCAGTTCTCAGAATTCCTCAGCCAGCATGTTTGTTGGAATTCTGGGAACTGTAGTCCATACATCTTAAAGTTGCTGAGAATGAGAAACACGGCACTAGCAAATTCAACAGCTCCATGGCAATAATAGGGATGAGCCAAAATGGGAAATGATCCCCTCATCTGGTTCACCAATGTATGAACCTAACCACAGGCACAAGAGGCCTAACTTGGTTCAAGTATTTGCTGGGTTCGCACAATGAACCATAAGCAAAGCCAGTGGGCAGTAGTTGCAGAACACATCAGCCGCAAAAATCTTGCTAGCCAAGCTTAGCACAGGTGTGAATGTCGTCCCTTCATCCTTAAGCTGAAGAAGCGTGTCCTTGATTTGCGGAGGTACAAGAGAGACATACAAACTTAGGAAGCTGCCAAGTTTTCAGGAAGCCAGTGCAGCCCTATCCCCGCAAAGGCTGCATTCTCCAAAAAGTTGTCCATTCACACAATACAGTTTACAAGACTTGTTCCATTGGTGGAAAATTCCCATTTCAAGCAAGCAGCTTTCTTGGAGATATCTGGAGCTGCTGCCAACAAAGGCATTCCTTTCCCACCAAAGGAGAGAAGAACTGGTTTATTCTAAGAAGCCGAAAGAGAAAAGGTCGCGGGTCCTTTGAGCTGCTCTTGGCTCCCCTGTGTCCAGTTGGCCAATCTGAAAAAGAAACTTCCTGGAAGAAATCTGGAGCTCCAGGAGTCCTAAGTTACCACTGCTTGCACTTTGGGTGAAAAATGCAGGATTTGAAGTCTCCTGGACACAGTCTAGACCACATACAATGCATATCCGTATGGGAGACGGAACAAGTAATGTCACATGCATCATTGTGTAAATGGCACAAACTAAATTACATCATGAAAATTATATATGTTGCACCATCTTGTGTGCTATTGTCATATGACATCACTGTAGTTTGCACGAAATGCCAACATTTCGTTGTCTTTTCCCACTTAACATCTAGCTGACCCACCAGAGCAGGAAAGTAGGGCATGTTACAAGTTCCTTCTCTTGCGGACTCTTTTGAAAGGCCCTGAAGACATGGGGCCCCAGGGTGATAGAGAGCCCATCAAGTGGTTTGTTTGACTGTTGTCACTGGGGAGGGGTACTAGGTTTTGTACTTGGAATACAATGCCTGGAATACAATGCCTGGAATCACCATCAATGAGTTTGGGGAGCCAAATAAATTTTCTGAATAAACAAATAATAAACAGGTTTCACCACCTCAGATCATTGATGCGTGTTCCATCACTGCCCATGTGCAGAATGACAGCCTCCAAACAAAGCAAAACAGCAGCTTCAAACTCACTTGCTTTGGGAAGGCTGTTTGGCCTTACTTGCATCTCCAGCAAAGCGACAGTTATCTTTGAAGTGCAAGAGGAGAGGGATGTAATTATGACAGACAGTCCTCGATTTACAACCATTCATTTAGTGACTGAAGTTACAACAGCACTGAAAAAAAGTGATTTACGACTAGTCCTTGCACTTACAACCATCCCAGCATCCCCATGGTCATGTGACCAAAATTTGGGTGCTTGGCAACCGGCATGTATTTACAATGGTTGCAGTATCCTAGAGTATTATGATTGCCAGTTGTGACCTTCCCAGCCATCTTCCTACAGGCAAAGTCAATGGGAGAAGCCAGATTCATTTAACAAGCACATGAGTCTCTTAACAACTGCAGTGATTTGCAACAACTGTGGTTAAGAAGGTCATAAAATTGGGTGTGACTCACTTAACAATCACCTGGCTTAGCAATAGAAATTTTGGTTCCAATTGTGGTCATAAGTCGAGGACTACCTGTATTAACATTCTTTTGTCTGAGATAGCCAATGAAATAAAACATAAACACTTGAAGTCTCATAAAAAACAGTTAAAAGTGTATTACAGTGGAGCTAGTTGCAAAAGAGAGAATTGTGGCAGGATGTGGTCTGTCCTGAAATGTTATCCCTTGGCATCTTCCTGGCTTCTGATTTTGTCTCCCATTTCTCTTTCTCCGTCTTTGTTATCATCCTCACCATTGTTATCAAACTTACAAGCACAGGTCCTTTAACCCAAGATGCAAATATAGGGCTTAGCTTTCAATATTTCTTTGTTTTTTCCCTGACTGTTACGGTTTTAGCAGTAGGTGAAGTGGGGTCAACCGCATAAATTCAGCCCTCCACAGTCCCTTCTAGCAATAGATGACTAAGAGAGAAGCCGTGCCTCCTCGCCTGTGCCGAGCGTCTGTCTGTCCCCTTTGCCTGCGGCCATGGCCAATCCACAGCCAGACAGGGTAAGAATCAAAAGGCATCACGGTCCAAACAGGCCCAATTTCCTCTGCTGCATCTCTCAAGAGTCAGGGGCAGGGAAGAGCAGGACGTTTTCCCTTGCACAATCTGAACAGCAGCTGGGAAGCTGACAGGCTGGAAATGAAGCCAATGGCTGTTTCTGGCTTTTTGTCTCATACCCTATAGATGGCATAGACTGCATGAAGATTCCACTCCAGCATGCACATTATATTGCACTGTGGCAGAAAAAAATGCGGAGATTTCCCTGAAAGGATCAAGGATCAAACTGGCAACAAAAGGCAGAGTCCTAGGTGCTCTCTGAGACAGAAGACTTCATTCCCCTCTGGCACTGATGATGTTACCTAGTTTGGTAATGAAAGATCTGCAGAAAAACAATCAAGCTCAGAGAGCACCTAGGTCTCCACAATTTAAGTGAGCTACAAATATTCTCTTCTATCGGAACTTGCCAGAGGTCAGCAGTGGCAAGGAGTATGTGAAATCAGTGGCCCTGTAGGGAAGAAAAGGCTGGCTTCCCAAGGGTGCCCACAGGATATGGTTGAAAACATCAAGATAGCAGCCACAATGATTTGTTCAAAGCTCTGCCTGGTTTTTATGTATGTCAGTTTGATTGCTCCAGTACAGCTACCATCTTGACTTTTTTGACCATATCCTGCCTTGCAGGTACCCCTGACAGTGGTTCAAGCTGTAACGAAGCAGACATATTGTTTTTAACATGCTAAATCTGGTCATTACATTCACTGATTGTCTGAATTTCGCCAAGGGGTAAAACTATGCACTAACTCAGGAGTTCATAAAGAAATCTAAGCCACCAAAGACCCTGAAGTTAAAATTAAGCTAAATCAACTAACCTGGTTAGACATATTGTGTGAACCCAGCCAGAGTGGCTAATTTGCACCCAAAAGGATTAACACAATGGTTTAATATATTACACAGGCCCAGCCAGGAAGAAGTGAAGTGAGTAGGAACTATGAGACAAAGATAGTTAAAGCAAAAGAAAAATGTCTGCATTGTAAACTGGAAGATGGTGGAACCGTAGTTCTTCGCCATGTCCTTGCAGTCTTCTTCCTTCCTGGAATTCTTTGCCAGTTCCAGCAGGCTCCATTTCTGCAGGGATTGTACGGACCAAGAATACCAGGCTCTATAGCAGTACGCCAGCTGAAGGGAGAGCTTGCCTCGCAGATCCATGATGCAAAAACCTAGGCAACCACTGGGGGGCAGCAAAGCGACCCAGGAAATGAACTCTCCTGCCATCTAAGGGTGGCTGAGATTTCTGCAATCCTAAGCAGGCTGCTAGAAAAGAAAACTGGTTTCACCAGCTCTGTTTTGTCCAACTCTGTGATGTCACTGAACTTTTCCCAAAGACAGGAAGATTTGCAGAAGGTTTGGTCGGTGACCAAATAGGGTTAGGTCTGTATGGTATCAGGTAGTCTAGCCTGGCAAACCGGATTGCAGAGTGCAGGCATTGTGTGGCATGGAAGAGAGAGTTGGGTGACAAGAATGGGAGCAACGGTGGCGGTTGGTCTGCTGATCTTTGCTCATTGTTCTCTCTGTGTGTGCGCGTGTGCAAGAAATTCCCGTCATTGCATTAAACAGCCAGAAGCTGAGGAGAAAAGGAAGTTCCACCACCACCATCAGCCAGGAAGAAAACTGACCAGGAAGTGCTGCAGAGGAAAAGCAGGGCGGGTAGGGAGTGAGTAACTTTCAAAGCGTGAGGCTCCTGATAAGGAGATCCAGCTTGGGGCCAGACTTGACCAAAGGAGGAGAAGCTGGAGATTAGCCGCAGCCAGTTAGCGACCAAGAGCCCCCTCTTTACGTTCCTCATTCTACCCAGCCTCAAATGGAAAGGAGGCAACAGAGGGAAGGTGCTGAACTAGCCCTGGGGCGACTCAGGTTTGGATCCCCAGAGAGGGTCCCTGAAGGCCTTTGGGCCAGGCCTCCCTTGTAGCCCAGTGTTTCTCAAGCATGGCGACCTGAAGACGTCTGGACTTTATCTCCACAACTCCTAGGAGTTGAAGTTCACACCTCTTCAAGTTGCCCAGACCGAGAAATGCTACTCTTGGCTTAATCTCCTTTGCAGAGTTGTTGTGGACGGTACGCTAAGGATGCTGACCTGAGCTGCTGAATGAAAGGCTCATATTTAAAAAGGGGAAAGGTTTCCCCTGCCAGTCGTGGTCCAAGGACGCCTCCGTGGTCCTGTGGCTGGCACGAGGTGCACAGAATGCGGTTGCTTCCCACTGAGGGCGGTGCCCATTTATCCCCTTGCCCGTTGCGGGCTTTCAGACTGTGAGGCTGCCAAGAGCGGGAGCAAGTAGCAGGAGCTCACCCCATTCTGCGGCGGCGCCTGGTCTCGAACCCGGACCACAAGAGGCTGGCATAAATCACACCGATCAGCAGAAAAGGTCCTGGCGGTGGACTTGGCTTCTCCTTCCGCAAATGTAGGGAAGAGTTG
The DNA here is from genome assembly GCA_032468055.1 of Acrochordus granulatus. Classification (NCBI taxonomy): domain Eukaryota; kingdom Metazoa; phylum Chordata; class Lepidosauria; order Squamata; family Acrochordidae; genus Acrochordus; species Acrochordus granulatus. The sequence continues at coordinate 8,338 of JANHZU010001348.1, read as the reverse complement.
AGGGAGAAAGCAGGCTTGGCTTCCGATCCACTTCTGCCCATTTGGGGGAGCGGTGAGAGGGTCCCCGCTGAAAAATCGCCCTGCCCAGCAGGCTTCCTGCTGCCTGCCTTCCCAAGTGGATCCCAGCTCCTGGTTTCTTGGCACAGCCAGCTTTCTCGGCTCCGAGTCCTCTTCGCTTACCCCACCGCCTCAGCCTGCCTCCCGCCTGTTGCTCATCCTGAAGATTCAGGCCTTTCTCATTTTCCTTTAGTCAGATTTACGACGAAGGACGCGAGGTGCGCTGGGCTTGTCTTCTTTGGTGGTGGCGTGTTGCCATCTTCCCAAGAGGGGACTCAGTCTGGGATTGGAGCTCTGGGGACGCGAAGGCACGCTGGGCGGAGACCCCCGGTTCAGAGCATGGCCCTCAGGGAGGGAGGTTGGCACCGAAGAGAACTGCTGCCACTTGCTTTCTGCTTTCAGCAAGTGTCGCTTTTATTTTCTAAACCGGGTCCAGATGTAACTGCCCTGCCTCAGGAGACTGTGCTGCCAGTGTTTAGAAAAAGCAAGGAAAAGGAAAAAACCGAAGGAGAGAAGTTTGTCTGTCTGCTCCTGAAGTCCTCATTGACCTCAGGCGGAGATCATGCCACGAAGAGGCCCTTCTGAGAGAGCCCCATGCCAGACATCAGTCGGGAGGGGGGCAGAGAAATTAGTAAGAAGGTCTCTACAACGGGGAAAGGTCCTTTTGCCTTGGGAGGGGGCAGTGCGGAGGTCGACCAGATTCCAGCCCAATTTGTCTCCCCAGCGAAGGTAATGTAAGAGGGACGCACGCGTTGCTACCCGGGCAGCATTCAAGAAGGCAGCGCCTCGGTGGCCGGCCCCTTCTTCCTGCGCCTGCACAGGCCCTTCTTTTGATGTCCGTGACAGGATCGTGTCCTCCGCCAACAATCCGGGATGTGACCAAAGAAATAGGAGCCAGTCCCCTGCCCTTGTTGCAGAAAAGGCTACGGTGTTTTTTGGGTTGACAGAAGTAATAGCTGCATGAAATTCCGTGTGTCGGATCCAGCCTCAAATTGTGGTATGGCCCGCAGTGAGCACTTCTTGTGAAGAAAGATGCGGACACACTGCACGGGCGCTCGCTGAGAAGGGCCAGGACCCTGGAAGCAACCTTTCGAAAGGACAAGGTCTGCTTTGTCTTGCGAAGAAGGAACTCACAGAGACAGGAAAGGGCTTTTCAAAGCGAGAAATGATTGTAAGTGACACGCAAAAAAATAAAAAATGAAATGAATAAATTCAATTGCTGCCTCCGTTTCCTCTGAAACTCATTCTGCTGTTGTGGTGGCTTCTGGAAAAGTAAACATGTCAAAGTTGGACATGATAGCAAATGGGAGATTCTTCAGTCAGCTGCCTTCTCAGTAATCAAAGTTGCATTCACTTAGTCACTTCGCAAGTCGTCTGTGTTGCTCCAGCTGAAGCTGACTTTGAGTGTTGTACAGTTCTCATTGCACAGATTGCTATACAATGTATTTCTGTCGTATGCCGCCCACAGAACATGTCACGTTCTGTGAAATGGGTGACTATATACATATGACAGATAGATAATAAATGCATCTTCCACCAGGCAAACAGGCTGCAAGAATTCCATTTTAAAATTCAGACTGTTTCCATTGTGGCCAGATTATTGCAGGTAATCCTGTAAAACAAAAGAGATATGAGGGGGAATGGCATTGATAGATTTGTATTTATTTATTTATGGGATTAATAACCCATCTCACTCCAGAGCAGTGTTTCTCAACCTTGATAATGTTAAGATATATGGACTTCAATTCCCAGAATTCCCCAGGCAATATGTTGGCTGTAGAATTCTAGCACTCAAGTCCACATATCTTAAAATTGCCAAAGTTGAGAAAGACTGCTCCAAAGACTTTGAGCAATGCACAAAATCAAACACTGTATAAACATAATATATGTTGACAATGGGATGCTAAATGTCAACCAGATAGAATTAAATCTGATCTGTTGATTCCGTTCTTGAAATGGAAAACCCTCTTGAGCTAGAAGTAGGTAGTTGCTGGAAGGAGAGATGAAAGCATTCTTAGTGAGGAGAAAAACAGATCCCCCACAAAATCTAGAATTGCAACAAAACAAAAACTAACAAAATGAACCCAGCTTTGTTTCCCTTTCAAATAAACTAGTAGAAAGCCAGGAAAAGGCCATGTCAGTGCTCTAAATAAGACAGTCTAGAGCTGTTTCTGAACTGGGACAGAGTTACGGAATGGAGCTGTCTGGGTCCATTGAGTAAGCATGGCACCAAGACATCACCTTAAAGGTGGTGGAAAGAACAACGGAAGGAGCTCAAGAGAATGATCTTGGAAGGCGATGAATGCTCCCCCTCCAGCATCCTGACCCCCCACCCTGGTGTACTTAGGTGTGTCGGCTGGGAAATCAAGCTTTCCAAAGCCACCAAACCTGAGCTGTAAAAACCTAGGCAGCCGTTAGGTGGCACCAATGAGAGTTACTTTCCCTCCACCTGTCTCTCTGCTCCATCTATGATCGTTTGGAGCTTCGTATCCCAGACCTGACAGACACTGGTGACGGACTGACAGACACTGACATGGCATGACAGACGTTGGTTCTGGGGATGGGTTTGTGGCCGTGGATGAAGCACAACTCCTGAAAAACATGGGACGAGAGAGAGGACGAAGGAGGAGCAACTCAGAGCCAGCTGAATTTGGGTCAAGAAGGGTGTGATCTGACAGATATAAAGAGCAAATACACCAGTTGAAAGAATTGCTGAGAGGGTGCTGGGTGAAAGCTTCAAAGTACCACCCTTTGCCTCTTTGGAGAAGTAGCAGGAAAGATGGCTTGACAAATACCCAGGACTACAAATGAGTGGAGCCAGAGAGACATGCCGGTGCACAAACACATGCCATGTATATCTCCCCAAGAGGAGAATTAGCCTCCTGCCTTCTTCACCTCCTGGAGTTTGTAAGAGGGTAAAATCATTGCTTTGTGCGGAAACACTCCAGGCTGATGTGGAATTTCATTAATGCATGCTTGAAATTCAATACTCCTTGTTTTGAAGGCGGATGAGGAGGTGAGAAATCATGTTGCTCCAAATGAAGCTTCTGAAGCTTCTCAGGGGATTTAGAAGTGAGCTCCCAACGTAAACAAGTTGGCCAGGACCATCTGTGAAGGATAAGGGATGCTGTCGTGCCTTGGCTGGGTTCACATGATGAGTCTAAGCAGGCTAGTTCAAAGTGTAGACTGAAGATGTGCTATTCATGGTCTCTAACCTTTTCGTAAGCTACAAAAGGGTTCCTCAACCTTGTAACCTTAAGATGAGTGGATTTCAACTCCCAGAATTCCCCAGCCAGCAGGTGAGGTCCACCTGTCTTAAAGTTTCAAGAGGTTGAAAAATGCTGCTCTGCAAATCACAGTTTCAGCAGTGATTTTGGTCCATGGCCCGGTTTCAAGGGTGGAAATGACAGCAGTGCCCTCCGGGATGCTTCCCACTCCAATCTCCATCTTTAACCCCTTCCCCCACCCACACAATCAACCTCAATGCAAGGCTGGAAAAAAGAAGGCCACGCTCCTCCTGGTGTCCTCACAGAAGGCTGGGGGACGAGATGCAGCTTGCCAGCCGCTCAGTGCCACCTGCCTCTGCTCTTGCACACACACTTGTTAACGTTCCCTTGGTTATTTGTTTGTGGGCTTAGACGGTTAAATGAGCCCATCTGGTTAGTTCATGGTCCAGTGTAATGCACAAACCTAGAAAATGGATCAGGTCAACTTGGATGAGAAAACTGTACAAGCAGTGGCATCTTGATTCACTTGGGGGGCAGACTGACTGGCAGCAGCTGTTCAGTGGTGGAGATGAGCCCTTCTTGGGAGGGGTTCACACAACATACTAACCTCTAAACGTGGGCTAATTTGACTGACAGGTAATTGCAGCCAATTCCTACAGAGTAAGTAAATCTGCCTTGAAGTCCAACTCATCTCCCAATGATTTTGGGGGCACAGCCATGAACTTTTCTTAGCAATTTGCAAAAGACACAGGAACCCTCTGTACGGGCATTGTAAATGCCATCTTTTTGCTTGTCCATCTTTTGCAAGTGTCAGAGGAAGAGGTGGTGAGCAAAATAATGTGAAGTCTTTAGTCAAGGTGTATTGCATTGCCTCTAAGCCTTGATCAAGTCAAATCCAGGCTGCCTTACACATGTATATTGCAGAACTATGGTCACCAAAAACCTAAGAGGACCTTCTAGCACTTCCAGCTTTCCTGTAATGTCTGATTCTCACATTACTAGCATGGTAGATATTGTCTTGCACTATTTAGTGTGGATTTCCTGAGCAACAACTGGGTTGTTTTGAGAGACTGCAGCCATCATGGTGTTTTAAGCACGGAGGGTGACACAGCCTTATTTGACAAAGACATCAAGAAGACAGGCAACAAAGCATTTTCTCCCTGCGACTTTTCCATATATTATCAGCTAAAGCTTTCTTAATTGGGATGCATCTAGCACCTCATCAGCTTGAGTACATGACCTAATCAAAAGCAAGAAGTATATATGTGGTTTTTCTGTTGTTACATTTATATCTTTATATTATTTTTTTTTACTGATCTCCATACGTGCGCAAATAAGCCATTGGGCATGTTAAAGTTCTTCCCTTTTCTGTCCATTTATGAGCTCTTTGAGCTGCATTGCATGAAGCTTACCGAGTCAGTGTCCTTCCTGTACTGGGGAAGAGAGTGGTAGGGACAGATCATCCCCAGTCTGGGAAATATGGAGGAGAAGCAGGATGAACAAGTAGGGAAACACCAAGGCCTGTATGAAGGAGAAGTTGCCTCTGCACCAAAATTACACAGTATGTATGTTTGCATTTATTTTTAAAAAAATGTAACTTATTTCCCAAAATTAAACATTTGTCTTTGGGAAATTCAGATATGGCAGGAAAGGAAACTTGGAAGAGCATCACCAACATGAATCATGATGTCTTGGAGAACCTTGCAAGGATTACACTTTATCTTTGTGCCAAGATTATGTCAAGTGTATGAAATGGAGATCTTCATCTGCCCCAGGTAGCCTAAAAACTGTATGCACAACAGCAATCACCGTCCTTGTCACAACTGGGAGGTCTTCCTTGGCTGCCATTCCAGCAGGCCTCATGGGTTAGTTTGAGCTTCTTCCAGCAACTTGTCTTCTCCTGGGAGCCAGAGAGGAGTCACGCTCTCTTTCTCCCAAGCGTTGGTCTCTACAGCATGTTTTTCATTCCACCAGGTCCAACTCTAATGGAGATAGGACTGATAAATTACCCCCTGAAGAAGAAGTTATCTTATCTCTCCCAGGCATATGGGTGGGGGAGAGGGAGAAGTGGTTACTAACAAGGAGAGAGTGATCTGTTCAGCCAGCAGCTGAGCACGACATTCATCTTCCCTGGTTCTGCAACTTCAGGCTGTTTCCTTCTTAACATGTTTTTTGCAGATCCAGCCTGAAAAGACAACAGGTAGCTTCAAGCTGTGCATGCATGTAGCTGCTGCTCCACCCTTTCCCACGACACACACAAACACACACTGTTGTACTCCAGAAGGACATGCAACTGGCTGGTCCAGCCCTGCAAGAGATCAGAGCTTGATGATTTACTGACCCAACACATGCTTGCTTGCTCTGCGCTGTGCAGCTTCCACCCCCTGGCTGGCTGCTGTGGGTTTCATAACACGCTGTGTTGTTCCTCTTCTGTCAATCTTTCCTGCCTTCAGAAGTGGAGAAACTCTCCACACAATCATGCTTTTGCCATGTGTTTTGTCACTGTAGGCAGTAAGAATAAACATAGAGCCTTGGCTCCTGCTTCTTAAAGGGAAAGCAAAGGAGGCTCACAGTTGAGAGAATAAAGTTCAAAAGAGCTGCAGGAGGAGGAAACTCAAAAGTACAATAATTATTTTTGGCAAGCCTGCACCTGTACATTAAAAATCACCTGGTAAGTAACCTAATGTTCATCACCATTATGGTTTAATATTTATAGTTTACTAGGCTAGTTACTATGTAGGGTTTACTAATAGCTTCTGGAAGAACATACATTTGGGGCTATTTGGTAAGTTCTGTACTGTATTTTAATAAAATTCATTCTACTTGCAGAGCTTTCTGCAACACATGGTCATGTCCACAACACAAAAGGCAGCAGAGCTTAGATCATACTGGCAGGGCTGCCATTTTGACTTTTTTGACCATGCCCTGAAGTAATGTGTATTTGGGTGAGACTATGGGAGCACGTTGTTCAGTTCTACACACTAATCCAGGCTATTCCTGCCCAGAATAGGTCCCTTGCTATTCTTCAAGTAAACTTTTTCTCATCCAAACGCGTGGCAGCAAAAAAAGGTCTATTTCTCTCCTCCTGCACTTTTCCTGTTGAAGCTGAGATATATGTGTCCTGTCCTCAGTCTGAGTTGTTGGCTTCTGGATCGCTGTTTACCTTCTGAAACGCAAGATGCTTTGGGCTAGAATGGGCGAGTCTTCTTGGAGAATTCCAATTTTGGAAATGGGCTAATAGGCTGAATATATCAAGATTCAGGGAACACTCATCAAGACAGGATTACAAATCCCCAAGTCTGAGTTGTACTCCTGCCTGCTAGAGAGTGAGCCCCTAGAAGATTAGGGGTTCTCGTCCTGCCCAGGGCTCAAAGCCAGCTGGGTGACCCTGGCTAGTTGCTCTCTCTCGGCAAGGAATGGGAGGGGGCAACGGCGAAGCCCTTCCAAACAATCTCACCAAGGGAACTAACTGCAGGGACTTGTTCTGGATGTTGCCCGGAGCCAGCACTCATGTGAGGGCGTCAGAAACAGAAACGAGCCCCTGCCTCTTGCAGAGCCAGCCCGGGGTAGGAGATGAAAGCCGGCTGGAAATCCGTGAGTCAGCCGGCGAGTTCAAGTCCCGTCTTAGGCACAAAGCCAACTGGGTGACCTCGGGCCAGCCCTTTCTCAGCCCTAGGAAGGAGAACCCCAGGCAAGGGCAAAACGACTTCTGCAAGGGCTGCCAAGAAAACCGTTGAGACTTGTCCGTGTCATTACCACGAATTAAGACTGACTCAGAGAGTGTGATGCTGAAAGACCCTGGAGAGAAACGGAGGGGCCGTGAGTTCTCATCCTTCATGAAGATCAGTGAGATGATTCTGGGCCGGGACTTCACGCTGGCAATGGTGTCAGGGTCAGAAGAAGAAAGGAAGCTTCCTTTGGACTGGATGAGTGCCAGGGAAAGGATTGTGTCACGGAAGGGAGGGCATTCACACGCTCCTCGGCTTCCTTGCACTGAACAAATGCAAGGACAGCGTCTCAAGAATGGGAAGGATTTCTGGTTCATGTTTAAACTACATTTGGAAAGCAAATCCTCTTTCACCAAACTGGTAACAGCTGGGAGGAGGAAAGGGCAGGAAAATGACTTCCACGCAAAACTAACTTCTGCGTGCTTTTTTCTTCTTCTGTTCAGTTGTGCCCAGCTCCTGGAGACCGCCTGAACGAGCCCCTGCCGGCAAGGGTTCAGAAGTGCTTTGCCATTGCGCGCTTCCTAGACTGGCTTTCTGCCGAAGGCGGGCTTGTGCCTCAGAGTCACCTCATGTCCAGCCGATGCCTCCACCGTTGCATCAACCTGGCTCTCACACACAAAGTGCGCACTGCACCACTGAGCAATGGCTCAGCGCGTCAGATGGCCATTCAGAGAGCTGCGGCTCTCTGAAGGACTAAAATGTTAGTCCTTCTGCCCAAGATTGCCAGTGCAGGAAGTCTCCACGGCGCCCCAAACCCAGCTGGCACCTCAGGAAGTGTTGTTCTCTGCCTGACCTGCCTCCCGCGACTGCTGATCGTGAGCCCCCAAACCCATCAAGCCCCCTGCAGCTCAAGACCAGCCCCAGTGCTCTCAGTTGCTTAGTGGGCCATGTGAGATACTTCCACGCCAGATGCTTAGGCTGACCAGATAGATATCTGGCAGGCAAAGGAGGAGGAAGGCAGTCGGAAAGGAGGACAGACAAACCGTTCAACTTTTTTGGCATCTGTGACAAAAAACATTTTCCCCTGTGCCATCGTTCCTAAGAAAAAGAGTTTTTCCCCTCACGCCATCATTCAGCTGAACGCTTAACTCATGCTGCATGTCAGGACACAGCGATTACTAGAGGGAAGGAATGTTAAATTAATCTGGAAGTTCTGCCTGATGTGTGTACATGCTTATCAGCAGATTGTGATTCTCATTCTATACTTCCCTTGATTTCCTTTTCTACACATTTTGGGTGTATGTTTTTCTGTCTGAATACATAAATGTTGTTTGTTTGGTTTATATGTTATTTTATTTGCTGTTCTCTTGCAGGACACTGAGAGCT
>JANHZU010001343.1:202028-212590 GCA_032468055.1 Acrochordus granulatus | reverse complement strand
AAATTTGCTGGCATATGGAGTGCAGCACTTTCACGGCATCATCCTTTAGGATTTTAAATAATTCAGCTGGAATATCAATACCTCCACTACCATTGTTGCTCGTAATGATTCCTAAGGCCCACTTGACTTCATACTCCAGGATGTCCAGCTCTAGGTCAATGACCACACCATCATTATCAGGCACAGAGGTAAGTGGAACCAAATATTCACCTTTCTCATCTGTATTGACTTTGATCATGAATGGGATACTAGTGTATATGTTTGCTCCAAAACCAGTAAGTAAAGTTGTATTAAAATTCTGTCAGACAAGAATTTATCATCTTCAGATATCAAAATAAAAAAATCAAAGCTAAGGATATTGTGAATAATGATATTGGCAACAATAAGATACGATATAGTTTGCACTTCAGCATTAATTAGCTTATTTTGTTTGTCATGGGCCAGTAAATGCTACATGCAGAATTTCTAGTGTGGTCCAGTGAAAACAGTCACTGTTTTCATATAAATTATTCAAATAAATACATTGATAATGTACCATCAGCATAAAGTTGACTCTTAGCAACCATAGACCTATTTTTCCCCATGATGATCTCTCCCTAATTAAATAAATGATCTGTTCCTAAATAAATGCATTACCTATCACATAAAAAACAATTTCCATTTGCTGTAATGGTGATTTGTCCAGCATTCATAGCCACTAACAGGACAAGATGACATGTTTATATGCTTTAATGATATTTTCTCTCTGGTAGAACAATTTTATTCTGGCGTCTTATTGTTGAATGATGGACGATGTATTTATTTAGGGACAGATCATTTATTTAATTCGGGAGAGATCCTGATGGACTAGGGTTTTATCACTCACCTTTTTCTCTTTGAGCAATTTGAAGGGGAGGGAGGATAATTTTGCTTTTTTGCTGGAGCAAATGGCTGACCATAAAATTGAACTGATAGGCACCAGGCTTTCCCACTTCTCTAGGCGCACCTGTATCGCACACGTGTTGGCGGAACTCGCACACGTTGCTGAAAGCCCCACTGATGCACAGGCCGTCTCTAGGAGCGTCAGACGAGGAGTCCGAGGAGGTTTACGCTTCATCCTTTCGAGGAAACGGAACCTCTTTCCGCTCCAGAGGGCGGGGAGGTGGAAGCTCGCGGGGGTGAGAAGGGGCTCCCGAGCCACCGCATCTCGCCCGTCTCTTTGCCCGCCCCCGCCCGGGTCTGCAATCCCGGCCGAGCGCGGAGGGGAGCGCCCGCTCCGGCTCCGGCTCCGGCGGGCGCGGGGGTGAGTACGAAGGCGGGCGCGGAGCCGCGGTCCGCCTGTCCCAGGGGGCGGCGCGGGGAAGCGAGGCGGCCAATCCGCCAGTTGGGCTGAGAGGGGAGCGTCGAGAGGGAAGCGGGCGGGTTCTCGGCGGCCAGAGGCGATAGCTCGGCACCTGTGGCGGCTGGAGCCGAGTTTCTCAGGCAAGTCGCGGGGCTGCTGTGTGATGCCGCCGCCCGGGCAGGAGCGGGTGGCGCCGGTGCTGGGGGCGCGCTGCAGAACCCTCTACCCCTTCTCCGGGGAGCGGCACCGGCATGGACTGCGCTTCGCGGCGGGGGAGCTGCTCACCGTCCTCCAGGCGGGGCCCGACGGAGGTTGGTGGGAAGGCGAGACGGCCGAAGGGCTGAGGGGCTGGTTCCCGGCCAGCTACGTCCAGCTAATTGAGGTGAGAAGCGAGGGGGCGGCGAAGGGGCGGGTCGGTCCTTGCGGGCTCACCTTTGGCTGGCCCCGGTGGAGCGACCAGGGGCGGGTCCTGGGCGCAGAGCCTGTCGCGGGGGCGGCAGGCGCGTCCTTGCCCTGCGGGGGTCCGCGTCCGGCTCGCAGCTGAAGTCTTGCGAAGTTTGCCCACTGCCCTGGTGTGGGGCGCCGCAGCCGCCTCTGTGCGTGGCCCTTCTTGGTCGTTCCTGAACGCTGGTCGGGCGGTCTCGGGGCGGTTCTGTCAGCTGCAGCGGAGCAGGCACCCCTCGCGGAGTGGCGTCTTTGTGGGGATGCATCTGGCCGCGCTCGGGGGTCCTCAAGATTTGCGGGGCGGCCGCAGCCTGTTCGGGGGCCTCGCTGTGGGGAGGGAGGACCGGGCGGGATTCCTTCGAAGCCGGCTGGATGGAGAGGTCTCCTGGTGAGGGGAGATGGCGCGTTGGCTGCTCTCCGGTGCGGGGCGAGCGGTGATGGGAGGCTGTACAAGGCATGCTGGGAAGGGACTCCCGGGTCAAAACCGGGATGCCTTTTGGTGGTGATGACCGGCGGCTGTTTTCTCAAGGATGAGAGCAGAGGGACCAGCCTCACAGATGTTCTCCAGCTTGTAGAAGGGCTGTGCTATCTCCTCTTCCACTTTGTGGTGGAACCTTGTTTTTCCACAGTGCATAGTGGGTTGCAGACATGCATGAAGGGTTTCCTTCTCCCCCCTCTTCTGTCCCCATGTAGGAGGTTTTGGTTTGAAAGCTAAAGTTCAGTTCAGCTCCTGACAGTGAGTAACTTCCCCTCCTGCACAGGAAGATAGACTGCCATCTCCTGAGTCAGACTGTTGCTCCATCCAGCTTTAGACACTTGGGGAGAACGACTCCCTCCCCCCCAATTCCCAGCCAGGAAGGAGCTTAAGGAAAGGGTTAATGCATGCATTAAGTGATGGCATCTCAGGTTAGGTCCAGGAAATACTTCTATTTGAAATCTTGGAGATCTGTTGCTTTTTAGCTTAGAAGACATTTGATCTGATTTTATAAGGCAGTGGTTTGTATTCCACTGAAAATGGCCCTGGATATGCAAAGATGCAGTCAGTGAATTGTATTATTTGTTATCAGTTGTCATGCATACATATAATCACATAAGATGCTGTGCAGCCAGCTGTTTCTTTTTTGAGTGGATACTTCTTCCTGGCTCACACATCTTGCGTTCTTGTGGTCATGACATCAATTTGATCATCATAAATGCATTCAAACATGCATATATAGAGATTAACATGCACATATTCGCTCTTTCCAAGCTTCTCTTGGAAGACTGTAATATTTATGTATGAGTAACTTCTGACAGTGCATTCTATTGAACTAAGAGAGGGAGGTGAGATCTTCCTATTTAAACATATATTAAGTACTGTAGGTCATAATCTAATTAAAATACAAGCATTTTTTACATTGATTGGATTTATTTCTTAAATAAACAGTATCAGCACTCTGCTTACACAATTTTATTCTAGAAAGTGTACAGTTGTGCAAGTATAACTCATTGGTGTCAATATAGTGTTCCTGTAGCACCACAGAACCAGTCTCATCATCTTTGTTCTTGTTGTTGTTCAGTTGCTAAATTGTGTCCCACCCTTTGCAATCCCTTGGATTGTAGCATGCCAAGGCCTCTCTATTCTCCACTGTTTCCCGGAGTTTGCTCAAATTCATGTCCATAATCTTATCATCTGCATTATTGTATGTAATATTTTCACAAATTGCTTAGAAAGGCTTTGGCAAAGCTTTTAACTGGACAGAGGATTGTCTAATGTAACAAGTGCTTCTGTGTAAAAATCAGCTTCTGTTCCCACAGTGGCCAAACAATATCTGTGAGTACCAAAAAGCAGAATAGGGGTCCCTCAGTATTCTCCAATTCATGTTCTCTGGCAATTGATATTCTATGCAATAAGAATTACTCATTTCTTGATTTTCCAAAAGTTTACTATACCTATATTTAGATTTCATTTAAAAAAGTTTCTGGCTGCCATAATTATACTTCAACATATAGTATTCAGAACTATAAGGATTTCTAAGGAGACCAGCATCACTGATTTCATATCTAAATTATAATAGAAATTATGCACATACCATCAAAAATGTCACAAGCTGCCAAGAAGTGATAGATCTCTATGATAAATTAAACAAGCCAATAATAATATTGGGTATAATATGACTTATTCTGACTGCAGGATGGATCTTAATTGGCTATCATGCAATTTTGGAATGTTTTCTAGGGGACAAAGTTAATTACTATTAAATCTCTAAATCCATAAACTCCAAATTTTCTGTTTATCAAAAAGAACAAAATAGGGATGTGTATGAATAGGTGCTCCTTGTGAATGTCCACAGTGAGGGTGGTATAAATGGGAACAAGGGAGATTGTGTGTATCATGAATTATGTACTCATATAATTTTGCATTGTGAAGTAAGCACATGATTCACATTATTTGTATAATGATGTTATGACACATGTTGTGTCATTTTGATGTTAGCATGGCATCATTCTTCTGGACACTTTTACTGCCCCTGTAATTTTATCAATGAGCTAACTCAGGCCCTGCATTTTAAGATGTTCCCGTACATTATAACTTATAATTGTGCAATATATGATGAAAACTTTGAATTGGTTGTCCAGTTACTATGTTGTGGAAAAAAATTATGTACATTTCTATGCATGAATTTGCTAAAAAACTGCTTTCTTTTCTTAAGATAATCTTGCTTCCCAGTTAAGTCAGATGTTGTTTCTGATTAAAATTGTGCTGCTTTCCCTTATAATGTATGGGATTGTTGTATAATATTTGTTAATATTGATGCTTATTAGTTACTTCCTACAAGAAGTATGAAAAATCCTAGAAATTGAGTTTTACAAGAATATAGAGTCCTTTGAAATACAATCTTAGAAGTTTTAGCCATTGACAAATTGCAAAGTTGAAATATTTGACTCTGAAAGGGCACTATTTTAGTTAATACTAGGATAGTTATGGCTTTATATTTATGTTTGTATGTTTAAATAAAATAACCAAAACCTGGGAGCCAGGTTGTAAAAGACACTTGAGAAAGGATCTATGTACCTTCCCATATGAAGAGTAATTTGATGTAGCCTGATAGTTCACTCCCTTTCCTGTTTTGAAACCTTAAAACCCTTTGGCTGACACACTAATACCTCATCTCATTGGTGTTCTTTGCTCACTGTGCTTTTGAACTGCTGCTTATTAGGTGCTGTTTGTTTCACCATAAAAATATAATCACCTTCAGTGGGTTTGTTCCTGTTAAGCCTGTTTGAGATGACAGAGTAATACCTACAACCCTATTTATGCTATAAGGCATATAAATTCATACAGTATTATTGAGACTAATTATAAGCCAGACGATTTCACAAAAAGAAGAGGATATGGCAAAACATCTGTGGGGTTGGGAAATTTAGCTCTGCTTTGACCATATGTTTTTAATCATTTATATTTTCATTGCTTTCTTTTAAAACTGGTCTGATAAACAGACCCTGCTTAAAGTGATGAGACGGTATTCTGTTCTGGAAGTGGGTTAGTCTCAATGTCCTCTTGGGATCCCTTCCAGCTCTATAATTCTTGTTCATACCTTTGGAATCTGAACAGAAGGTTAATAGAACCAAAATGATTGGGAACCCTTGCTTTTATTGATTAAGAGGTTTCTTCTTGGTTGCATAGCTCTCAAAGAAGGAAGGCAATCAACCAGCCTTCCAACCAGCCAGCTATTCATTTGGGAATCAGGTTTTACAAAGCAGGTTCAAAGCTAGATATCAGGAATCCAGGGTTTTAAAATTAGGAATATGAGTAGCTTCCATGAATGAGTCTGAAATGAGAAAAGAACTAGGTAGCTTGGAGGACACATGATGGCCATTTTCTAAACTTCATGAGGACAAAAAATAGTAACTAGAAATTAAAAATGCCCTGTGTGGAAATAGATGAAATGAATGTTCTTCCATACCCACCAACACATCAACATGGAAAAAAAAGATCGCTGTAAGAGTTGGGCTATTATTCAGGTTGCAGAAATCTGAATGACCAGTAAATGGTAGCAAAGAGATACAGAAAGTTCAGTTGTCCATATGTTTGCAGTCCAGCTAATATAAGCCCAATCTAATACATATGAACTGTTTAGTTTTGGTAATAGAATGTGTGAACCCAGTCAGCTGTGATTAATTCAACAAACAATATTTAATGAATGGCTTAGTGTACTGAGTAAATCAGACCAAGGTAAACATTGAGCTTGAACTGGCCCATTTCTCTGTTATCAAGAAAAGAAAATTTTCTGAAAGTAACTTCAGTATTGAAGTCTTAGTTCTATACTCCAAACTGTATTCAGGCTTCACTCAGAAACAGGTATTTAGAAATATGGATGACGGGGTTGAGTTCCAGAGAACAATAGTTTCAGTAATTGATACTAAGAGACAAATTATCAAAATAATGATTAAGATATGTAATTCAATATGTCATATGCCTATAGAATAGAACTTAAGAAGGATGTTTCATATGAAAAATACACATGGAATACATGTTTTTGGGAGACCCATTTTTTCTGTTCAGGGTTTCTGCTCCAAATTGTAAAATGATATGTTCTGCAGTAAATTATTTTCATTTAATTATTAAGAAATTAGTCAGTCTGTTTCCTAATGCTTCATTCAGATGTAAGATACAAATTACATGCTTTTACATAGGCAAGGAATCTTGCCTATCATGGGTCTTGAATTCCAGACAATAAATTAAAAAGTGAAGTGAAATGGGAAAAATACAGTGTTGTCTAAGCTTTCGCCTTCTGTATATCAGGAAAACATATTTTTGGTAGAATGCCGTTTAGAGCATTCAAAATGAAGTTAAAACTTAATATCTGATCTGCTTTATTTACTCTAAGATTCAACATGCAATTCTATGCATAGATTTTGGAAATACAGTTTTCAAGAATCAGTGAGACTTATCCCAAATAAATAGTCACACGACTACAGCTTAAACTGTTTCAGTACACCCACATTTTCACCCACTCACCCACACACACATATATACAAAACAAAATTGGTAAATGACTCTTAAACCAGAGTCCAGATGGTTTATAACAACAAAATACCATTAAAAGCAATTCAAAATCCTCTAAAACTCAAACTATAAAAAATGTATGAAGAGATCATCTGGAAATTAATAAAAACTGATGCTCCTTAATTGCTAAATGCCTCATGGAACAAGATAATTTGAGTTGCTTTTTTGAAGCAATGCTCTTCTGAAGATAAGTGATTCTACAGTGATGGGAAGACTGTATGAAAGCTGTGCTCCCAATGCCCTCTTCCTTGTCACAAGCTAAAAACCTGAAGCATGTTCTCTCAGACTGCAAAGGATGGTCAGGTTCATTCAGAGAAAGAAAAAAAGGATCAAGCTGTTTGGATTGAGTATGTGAATATCAATGTGTATATTAATATATCCGCTAATAATTATCTGCTTGCTAAACCTAGGGCTAGGCCTACCGAGTGAGTTGTGCCCTCACTTTTCAGTAAATGCAGCTGATCGTGTGTGGTGACACTTGCATATATTAGTTTTAGAGAAGATTATTTTGCTGTATGTATCAAATCTTGTTCTTCTCCTTCATGGATGTGATCAAGCACTATTATATACTATCAGGATTTTTTGTAGCGACGTCTCCTTCCATGCTAGGACATCTCTTTTATGAAGAATAATATATGAATCCAGTAATGACTGAGAGAGTTTTGAAACTAGAGTTTCTGATTGCACCTATTTGCTGAGTTGCTCCTGTCTGTGGTGAATTATTTAAAGAAGAAAGATAAATTTCTTAGGAATTGTATTATATGGATAGATAACAGAATGTTAGCTGAATGCCTCTCTTCCCTCTTCTCAGTTATCTATGGACAGACATTAGTTTTATAGGTTCTAATATAGTTTTCCTCATTCCAATACAAAATTGAAACCAGACACGTGTAACCCAGGAATATGTGTTTGGAACAGAAATGGAACATACAAACATACCCCTCTGCTGGGATTAAAAACCTTTGCTAATTTATTACAAATTGAATGGAGAACTAGCAATCAGTTCCAATTTATCTTTCATCCAGCAGTTGGTATGGGGACAGTTTGCTCAGTCAACAGATATGAAAATATGGCTGCTTTTGGTGTGGTTCCATTTGCTAATTAACTGTGAAGATCTCTTAAAGGTTCAAAGCATGTGCAGGAGTTAGTGGAAAGAGTCTCGCTTATAGCCCTTGCTCAATTCAAAGTATAACATCTTTTAGAAATAGCTGCCAGTTAGGGCTCTATGGTTTTTGAACATGTTAAAAACCTACAAACATTGATTCTGGTTAAAACTCATAAAAGTGGATTAAGTAGTCCTGGGAACATCCTGTAGCAAAGCTATAGGATTAATTAAATGGGATATGATTTGAATTTTTGCTAAAATCTCACTGAAAGCATGCCCCTTAATTCTCACTATTTAAAGCAAGCTATGGTTACTAAATAGGTCAATTTTTTCTATTTAACGTATTCTATTTTAGTCTTCTAGTCAATAAATCTTATGTTGTTAAGCAACACCACCATCACTGTTTGGATCTGAAAAGTCACTTTCTTGTGACTTAGTATATAAAATTCAATGTACGGTACTATATCTTCCAGTATTTGGTATTGGAAAGTTCTTTGCCTAAACTTTTCTATATGGCTTTACTGTAATTTTTGAGAAAGGTGCTTTGAGTGTCCCTTTTAGGAATAAATACCTCATATTTGTCTGGCAAATATCTATCGTTAAATCAAATCATATATATACATGCATACATTCATTACTAGTTCTGTTGAAGTCCTATTGAAAGGAATTGCTTTTCCCCTGCTCCTACTGTCTTCTGTCTCTCCTGTTTTTTATTTTGAGATGCTACAGTTTGGTATGTGTTTGTGTGTGTTTTATTGATTTGGAATACTATCCTGAAGGGTAGTGCACAAATTTTATAAATAAACCATAAATTCTGCCAGGCAAGCCTTGTCCAAAATTATTTCCTCTGGCTCTGCTATTAAATAGGTTCATTCCTTTGGATTCTTTCCAAGCTGCACTACCTTATCCAATAAGACAGCATTTTTAAAGCCAGAATTTAGCAAGCCAAATTCTTTTTTTTTTAAACTTAAACAAATCCAGCTAATTTCGTTTCAGGAAATGTTCTGAGGCTGAGCTTTGGCTAGGAAGAAAAAATATTCTCTAAGATTCCCCTCTATCCTGGCTTTTCTGGACACATGACATATTGTAGCATCAAGGGATACTGTTCTCTATTGTAATAGTACTGGTGGTATTATAGGAAGAAGAAAGAAAGAAAATGAGAGACACAAAACTGGTATAAAATGAAGGAGTGTCAAATTTTATAACTCAAGGTTGAGTCAAATAATTTTCTGTCAGTTGTGTGAAATCACAGTGTAAATTGGCTTTGACTAGATGGGGCTTTGGCAATGAATTAAAGTTGGGAATCATAAACACAACATATGTCCAGCACCACTCATGTTGGAAAAATTTCATTGTTTTAGTAATCTGCGTAGATCTCTCTAACACTCATCTGTAAGACTAGAATACCCTAGTGCTTGAATGGAAATGTTGGCGATTAAAGGTATTTTAAAAAGCAATAACTTTTAACTACAATAAAACCAATACTTCTTGGAGAGTTTTTACTTGGTCCTAGACTACTTAATGGCACAAATAACATTAATGCAGTGGTCATATTCCAGAGAGTATTCAGAGTTACAAGACAAGCCATTTGGAGAGAACACTATTTTCTAATACATAATAATAAAACATGATTGTTGGAAAATGTATCCTGCTGACACAACAATCTTTAGACTATTATCTGCAAACACAGAGCAACAAGTGTACTTGTTTCACGAAGAACATTTTGGTTGGAATCTACCAAGAGGCTAATGGCTATGATATTTTTGTGCTAAAATCAATCAGCTGGAAAGGCCCTCAGACTGCCTACCTTGAGAAAGATGGATAGATATACTATTGTTTGCTTAAATAAAATACTACAGCTCCAAACAGGCTAATTACTATGTTCTCTGTTTTATTTGCTAAGCTCTATAAATCTAGAATAATCCAGGAAATAATAACTTGAGAATTGGACCCTGGAATAGGAAACACTTCTAATAAATCTCCCTGATAATTGTTTATATATCAATTTACTAAATTAGCCCACCCAGTATTTTGTAAATCTATAACATACACTATTGGTAAGATGAACCTCATTTAATCTCTTTGGTCTTCTCTGTGAACAAATGGCAGCAAGGAGATGAATGGGAAAAGCTGATGCAAAAAAGTAAAACAAAACAAAAATCCTACTGTATCATCCTAATGGCAGTCATAATTAACAGTTTATACAAGAAACAAGTTCAGGTTTTCCATAGAATGAACATTGAATAGAGAACTACATAGGAGTCTGGACAAAGAACACACTATCTAACCCAATCCAATATTTTCTGAAGAACAGCAATTCTCCTGTGGCTCAGGCCACAGTGTTTCTGACCACCTGAAATTTATGTTTCGTAACAGGAGATGACTATCTTAGTCCCAGTAAACTAATGGGGTTCATTGCAATGCCCCTGGTGTATTTTTTTATCTGAACAACTTTTTCAGGCCCATGAAAAGCAATTTTCTGTCCAGCACTGCTTAGAACTGCTCAGATTACTATTCTGATTTTTTTGTATGCCCCAGTCTATTTCAGAAGTATTGTCTGAAGAAGGAACTAACTCATTCCAAGTTCTCTCCAACCTGGAGCTGTCCTGCAAAATACCATGCGTACCTAAATATGTAAAATC
>JANHZU010001343.1:131231-143787 GCA_032468055.1 Acrochordus granulatus | reverse complement strand
ATTTAATTTGTTTGTCTTTGAAATTCTCCTGATAAAGGGTTGCCCATATCCTGCTGATAGTAAAGTTTATAATTATTCACACTTTTAAGTAGCCACTGTAATATAATATACTTCAAGAATCAGACAGTCACTTTTCCATATAAATTAGTGCTATGCCAAAAGATATAGACACAAACACAGCTGTGCCATGAGTTCCCTGTGTCACCCATTGTTGCCAACCTATACATGGAAAAAGTGGAGAAGGAAGCACGCAGTTCTTTCCAGGGGATGGCACCAACCCACTGATTCAGGTATGTGGATAACACCTGCGTTAAAATCAAGAGGTACAGTCTTTCACAGACCAAATAAACACCATTGACTCTAACATCAAGTTCACCAGGGATGACAGTAAGGACAACAGGCTGGCATTCCTAGACTGTGAGGTTCTTATTGTACCTGTGGCAAGCTAGAAATAGAGATCTATAAGAAATCCACACACAGAGACCAATACCTGCTGTTTGGCTCCCACCATTCACTTCAGTGCAAACTAGGATTCATCAGGACACTATATCACAGGGCAGAAACCATCCCCACCTCCATGAATGCCAAAAAGAAAGAAAACAGGCACCTGAGCTCTTAAGGCCTGTGGGTATCCAAATTGGGCCTTTATTAAATCAACATCTAGGTCCAACAAAAGAATGGCAGACATAGCTGAGACTCAGAGTCAATGGAAGAACCTTGTCATTCCTTTTTGGCTGGTATGTCAGAAAAACTAAAGCACATATTTGGAAAATACCACATACTTGCATTTATCAAACCGATTACACTGAGACAGAGGCTTGTACATCCTAAAGATAAAACATGAAAATATAAGAGCACTGTAGTATATGCAATCCAGTGCAGTGAGACTTTTCAGAGCTCCCAGCACAGGAGAAGCAACACCACGGGACCAAAATCAGCAGTTTACCTTCATCTAAAAGAAAAAGGACACTCATTTGAGGACACTAATGTTAACATTTTGGACAGAGAGGATAGGTGGTTTGAGAGAGGAGTGAGGAATCCATCTATGCCAAAGAAGATAATCTTTCCCTCAATAGAAGTAGAGGCCTCAGACACAATTGTCCCCCATTTTTCATGCTGATCTTTCATTAGTCCCAGGAAGATTAAGACCACTTCACAGGTTCACCAGAGAGATCACACTTAATGATCTACCTGGGGATGAGTAAGGGATTTAGGAGTCAAACATCTACATCCCAAGACTTTCTGTCTACTCATCTCCTATTGTCCATCTAAAGAGCCTAATCAGGTTATGTGAGAAATGCAGCCACCCTGGAAGACATATATGGATCCCCTAACCAACTTCTTCTCCGACTGAAGAAGCTACTTGGATAAGCAGTGAAAAGAAAGAATAGAAGCCAGTTGCCATAACTCAACCTCCAGACAGTTCTACCTGGATGACTGAAATCTTCATCGACATGCCAAAAGATGTACAATTTTTTTCCCCTAGGAAGTTTGGAATTCAGGCTTGTGCTGAAATATATCCTTATACATTATTTCAAAGCCATTCTCAACAGCTTCTGTTTCTCTAAGTTCTAAACAGGCTTATACCTGTATAAGGTATTACCTTTAGTAGTAAATAAGCCTAAACAGGCTTATACCTACTAAAGGTACTACCTTTAGTAGTAAACACTAATCATGTATTGACATTACAAAGTTAATTCAGATTAAAGGCTGAAATCAGGGCATGCACTCTCTCTCTCTCTCTCATATAGAAAACAATTCTGCAAACTTTTTTTTCCTCTTATTCACATTTCTTCTTTGGAAAATTGTTAGAGGTAAAGTCCCACTTCAGGACAGCATAAATACAATTCATCCTATATTTGCTGTGTCCCACATTCTTACAGTGCCCATGAAATCATGTGATTGGGCTTAATTTTGCAACACTAGTTGTAAGTGGGGTCATTCTGAATACAAAGACTTGGCTTTATATGAAGTCAGAGGAAAAGATTGTAGGGAGACAGACAGGCTATACAAAAGACCAAGGGAGCTGGGACTGGACCAAGGAAAGCTGGACAAAGCCTGTCTGTATATAGGGAGCACTAGGTCTGTGATACAGACCCTTGCTTTGTGCTCTCCATCACCTACACAGACATTTGAAAATTGGCAAGTTTTCTACTAGCTTTCACATCTGGAAAGCTTCTATAATGAGTCCTTTTGATTTCCAAAGAACAGAGTGAAGTGCTGAAATGTGTTGACACATAAAGAGAGACCCCTTTAACTAGTTGCTCTTCCTCTGAGTTTTCACATAAAACACTGGCTGTTTATTTGTGCTTGGACAGCAGAACAGGCAGTGGGTAATTTCCATCGTCATCTTGCAAGCAGAAGGGAAGATTTCACAGTTCTGTCTGGATCATAGCTTCTACAAGAGATTTGGCAAAGCCTCACATTGGTAAGATAGCATTCTATAGAGGAAAATATGGTACCTTGAGAAATGCTTGATTCTGTATGTCTCTAGAGATGGTTCATCTTGAAATTTAATCATAATTATACTTTTTGACACAGGGAATTGCAGAAGACCTTGATCAAATTTGGAGACTCTTGGCTGTAAGATATTTAATAGTTCTGGCTAAAACAATTCATACTGTATGAAGGGGCAGGATATCTCTAATTTTCTTATTTGTTAGAAAGAGCATATTTAAAGGAGTATCTTTAATGAGAGCCTACTGCAGTGCCCGTTAAATGGTTATAAAGTTCTGTCTAAGCATTGCCAAAAGAACTAGACATAACCTCTGTGAAAAAAACTAAAGATTGTGGTAAATAATGCTGATGAAAAAAATGTTGGGATTCTGTGGGAGAGTGAATTATTTGTGTTTGGGAACATATAACAAATAGGGGCAAATTTGTGGGTTGGCAGGAAGCTGCTGAGTATGATTAAAGCAAAATATGTCCTTGGACTCCTAGAGTAAAATCCTGACGATTGAGATTGATAGTGGGAGGGCAATATTCTGTATCTTTTTTAAACATATTATGTCAGAAGAAGCTAACTTTTTAAAATATGTGATAGTAGCATTGTTCATGAAAAATATCTATATTGTATCCCCACACTCCTTATCCCGCCCCCACCCCAGTATCCTACTAATATGCAAAGAACAGAGGAAACATTGTTAGACTTCCACACAAAAATTGCAAAAATTTGACTGTCAAGACAAGAGCAGGATCTCATTTTCTGTTCTACATAGTAAACTCACAATCCATTTCTTCACTGAATGCAGAAATAGCCATTAACAGACTGTATTTACAATAGCTAGTTTATCTTCTAGGACTGGCTATGAGGATCTCACTGTTTCTATATACAGTATGCAGTTATAATAAACTATACTTTACATATATACTATGTATTATATATATAATATACATAGCCTTTTGGATTAAAGGCGAAACGTCTTCGACTTGAGAAAAATCCAGTCCAGATGCCTGTTTTTTAAACTTTGTTGCGATATACTTTACATACTTTACATAGTTCTTTATATTAAATATTATAATTTAATAGACAAATTCCTTGCTGGATCTTTGATGTAGAATTCAGAGGCTATATTGAGAGGGAGGGAACAGGGGAGTTCCTCGGATATTCAACTCTAAGGTATCCTATCTATATTCTATAGAGGTGTGTGCTCATGACCAAATCAGAATATTTCCAAACCCTATGTTGCTTTGGCAGCTGTATGTGAAAATTCCACAGTAGAATTGTGGTCAATTTCTGTAGTATTGTGTATTCCCAGTTATTGCCCCCCAACTAAAAGATTCTTTCTGGATGCATATCAAATAAAAGCATTGGTGTATGTAAGGGAGACAAATAAATCTTATATCATCCAAAGTTGTTTTTACATTCAGAAAAAAAAGTCTCAATGTTTTAATCCTGGAACAGTTTTTCAGAGTTAAGGCTCAAGTCTTAATCTTTAAATGCACAAGCATTGTGACAATGCAAGTAGATAAATAGGTACCACCTTTGGTGGGAAGGTAACAGCATTCCACGTGCCTCGGCATATAGTCATGCTGGTGGCATGACCAATGCTGGCTCTTTGGCTATGAAATGGAGAAGAGCACCTCCCCCTAGGTCAGTCATAACTGGACAGGGAATACTTTTACCTTTCACCTGTACATTTCCAGTATTTCATCATACTACTGGGTAACCTCAGCCAGCACCTACAGGATTAACAGTAAATAGATCTTGTAGATAAGAGTAATCCCCAGGCCCTGTTGAGCCCAGAAATATCTCAGATACATTTCCAAGATTAGCTGATGCATTCTTTGAAGAAAACATGAAGAAATCACATAAGCAGCAGCCTTGTGTTTTTCCCCAGTAGGTGTAATTTAAAAAAAAGATAAAATACTGTATAACATGTCATTGTCATACTGATGTTTGTTCTCTCACCTTGTGAGATGATATCTTCTTGTACACTTGAATGGGAAAAAGAGTCTTGTGGTAACATGCTGTTTTTGTCAGCAGCTGAGCATTTTCTAAAAGTCACAGTGCTCTGTTCAACAGTACACATGTTGTGTATTTGCCTAGATTCTGCTTGGAAAAGAAACCTTCTGCAAGTCTGTTTACACGTTTTTCACTACTGGAACACCAGTTACTTTCTTCAAGCTGGCTGATGTATAGTTTAGTTTCTTGGCAAAAAGTAGTAGTCGCAGATGATGCTGTTATGAAAAGCAGCATATGCACAGATTGGATGTATGTAGCAATGAGTCTTTCTGCACAAAACTAGACTGTTCACTTTTTGCATGGACAGATGTACACAGATGGGTGCTAAGAGAGAGTGCAAAATTGCCATTACTGAATAAGTACACATAATTATTTTCAGTATTATCACTGGGCAGAACTGTAGATTGTGTAGACTTGATTTTACAGCTATAGATTGTCTTTACTTTATCATTACTGTGATTGCTTACAAATAAGCTGCTGAGAATATCCAAACCCAGAATGATTCTGGTTAGCTTTCCTCCCACCGGCCAGTCACATTTTCTGTCGACAGCAAGTGGAAGAAGACTTAAAGGAATCTACTACAGTATCCTATACTGTCCTGCTACCTGCTTGGCTTCAAGAAACAAATCTAATACTTCCAGTTTTCCACAGATCCCAAGAGATTTAATTAAAGACTTTGGGAAGGGAGGGGAGATCTTCTTATCAACTCGGACAGTTTGCTTAATGTTAAATTGTTTTGGTACTCTAAGCCTGAGTATTCCTCTGCAATCTTCATTCCCACAGTATATATTTTTATTTGAATTCTTTGTATAACTAAAAGTGGCATACATAATACTCTCCCCCCCCACACACACACAACAATAGCCCTGTGAGATGGATTGGGCTGAGGGAGATGGGGACCAAGTGTCCCTGTCTCCTACTAACCCTCCTGAGTGTCCCAACATCACCCAGTTGGTTTCTGTAGCAGAAGCTGTGTATTGGAACCTGTGGTCTCCCAGTTTCTAGTTCAGTACTTTAGCCACTAAACCAAACTGGTTCTCCTCTTGAGGAACATTTCTATGTGAATATTTATTGCAGATAATTTAATGCAAGAAAAGAATTGTCACAGTAGCTCATCAATTTAAAAATAACTACAATAACAACCAAACCAGTAACTATAAAAACAATTTTTATAATAATCCCTAAAAGCTAAAAAGCAGTGTAAAATATAGGGAATCACTTACTAAAATTCATCATAAAATATTCCAAATAGATAAAGAATAATAATTAAGCCAAATAATAAATAATAATCTCTATAATAAATAAACACTAATGACAGCAACAACAACTGCAACAACAACAATGCTAAATACATTTCTCCAGAGAGAAGTCTATACATGAAAAGCTGCTTCTTGTATCTCTCTGACACATATATAAGCTCTGCAGGCAAGTTTCCAAAGAATTCCTGAGTATAACAAGCAGGCCATCAAGTAACTCAGTCCCAAACCTCTATAAAAATTAAAAAACAGTTGAAAAATGTAGGAAAAAGAGGCAGCTAGAGCACTGACATAATATTGGCATGACATCTTCCAAAAACGTTGCTTACAACAGAATATCTTGCCTGATGACTAGTAACCATCTGAATGAACCAAACACTCAAAAGCCTTGCCTTTGGTTTAATGCCCGATCAAATGTCCGTAAGATTAGAGTTTCACACACACACACCTCAGTCTCCACTCGACTCGTGCATTTTTTTTTCCTTGACACATTTGCCAACATCCAGTATTTCCTTTCTGTTCCTATTTGGCTAGGAAAAGAAAAAACAAATCCTGTCTTCCAAAGCAATGTTGTGTGTGTTGTCTGTGTGAAAAAGTGTCCAGAAGCCATGTTGAAATAAAACAGAATAATTTGTTCTGGAACTTCCACACAAGACTTCTGTGACAGGTTGAAGACTACTCTGGACCTGTGTATTCCCACAATAACATCAGTTTTGGAATGCAGCTGACCTGATTTACAGCATTTTTAGCTCAATCTTGTATAGTTGAAACTACCGTGAAATTGGGTGGGGTTGTTTCTTTAAGGTAAAGAAAGGTTGTTTCTTTAAGGTTGTTTCTTTAAGGTTCCTTCATTTGAAAGGAATGTTTTAAATGAAGGAATTCATTCTCATCTCTCTTCCCAGCTCCCAAATTTTGGGTCCTTAAAGGAAATGACAGATTGAGAGCTTTGTAACTGAGGCAAAATAAGCAGATAATTATTTTGTGAAAATCTCCTTGTCTCCATAACTTTGTAACTTCCTATTCGCCTGCCTGTACCTTTTTACTTTTTGTCCTTGGCATTTCAAGTCTGATCACTTTCAAAATATTTCTGAGGTTTAGGGAAATTAAAATGGTGGTGGCGCTGAAATGATCTTAGGATGGAATATAAGGTATGTATCCAGTGTATCCAGGGAGAGCAATTGCTAGTCAATGTTCTGTAGACAATGCTGAACTGGGTGGACCAAATAGTGTATTTTAAAGTTTCTTATGAGCTAGGGGTGGTTAGAAAAGGCAGTAATTTAGCTTACTAAGTGAGGCCAATCTATAGCTGGAGAGAAGCTAATGAACTTGATTAAAATCTAAATTTTAATCTCTCTCTGTCCTCATTAGTGTAAAGTTTTGAAACTCTTAATTGGGACTCATTCTTCAACAGCATCTAGGCATCCCATATATCTTCTCCTCCTGCTTCAGTTCTGTATTTGCTTATGAAATGAGCACAAACCTATAGCTTTAACACATTCCAAATAATTGCTAGGAGTACAATTTCCAAAGGTGGGTTCTGCTTATGGGTAAGAAGAGATCCTACTTCCATTAGAGAAGCCCAAAGTCAGTGGAATGTACCCATGGTCATGGTGATCTTCCTAATACCTGTCCTGAACACCTGGCAATGAACAGCAATATTGTGCATAGAAACTGCAGTGAATAATGTGCAGCATATACCATTCTAATGAGTAATACTTTAGGCTACTGTGATAATGAGACTTAAGAGCTTTAGTACAATGCCTTTCTTTCCCTTCAGCCTCCTCTTGGAATTGGGCTAGTACTGTAGCTGGTCTCCCAGCTGTAATGGACACAGCCAAAAGCTATTAATGCACAGCTGCTTGTAATCAACTTGGAGCAATGCCCAGTCATGTTTCTTCTTTGCAACTTGTTATTTCTTCCACTGCAGTTGCATAGGGGCGTTGTAGGATGATGATCTGAAAGTCTAATTGGCTTGCTGCTTTTCCCCACTCCTGCTAAAGGGTACGCAGGCTGATAAGAGAATCTGTAAGGTGCTTACCTTTGCATGACAATTTGTCCCCATGTGGCCAGGTGTAATGTATAATTACAATATTGGGAATGATGGTTATGGATCTGAAAAAGGCTGTAGTTAAAACTCATTCAGTTGTAGTGGGTTAGTGAGTTTTACCAATAGTGTTGATGTTGCATAAGGGTAGTATAAATATAGATAGTGTGTGAATTTTTCTTTTCAGGCAGTGCATAGTGTGTGTGCTTTTTCCCAACCATTATAAGCAGTAATGTTGTTGAATTGCCAAAGCTACAATACAGGTTTCACAACATTCCATTATCTTCTCTGCTCTTATGGAATGGCTGTTTTACCAATGGTAGCCTGAACAGATTTCCCAAACTGCAGATGGTAAGATAATTGGGATGTTTGAACTCTTAGCTATATTGAATGTTCAGACTGCTGTGTTTTGTTCCCAGGAAATCTTAAGGGTGCATTTGAATGTCATATTATTATCTGTTCTGTAAGCTCTTTTGAAGGTTTTCCAAACAGTCTTGCTTTTTCTGTCGTTCTTTCAGCAGAAACCTAGGAAGGCCATTCCTCAAGTTGGAGAAGATTCTCAAAACGGTCACCTCCCACCCGGCTGGCAAAGTTATATGTCTCCTCAGGGACGAAGATACTACGTGAACACCTTCACCAATGGTAAGCTTCATTTACCTACTAGTTTATTTGTTTAGAAAACCTTTTTCATTTCCCCTAACATCTAAGGTAGAGATAAGATAACAAGGGCAGTAGCCAAATGCTTATGCGATCGATGACAGTGCTCCTTGGCTGGTCATCATAGGCAAATAACCTGATTATTTCCCCAGATTTCCAATCTCTTCTCCATTATTCCCAGAACAATATTATCTATCTCAACTCTCTCTCTCTCTCTCTCTCTTTTTGCCAAAGAAGGTGATCTTCTCTGTTCTCTTACCTGACATTCTCTGCACAATTTGGGGACAGAATGTTTTGAGAACTATATTCTGTTTTCCATGTGATCTGTGCTAAACTTCCGCTGGATCATGCTATGCTAGTAGGAAGTTTACCAGTTTCCAGAAGTGGTTTGAGCTCTCCTGGAGTACCTATCTAGGAAATAATGCCTGTTTCTTGAGAAAAAGCTTTGTGTGGGACATTTTGAACCTCTTCTGGTTCAGAGACTTTACTTCTGGAAAATACCAAACTGCCTGCCAGAATGGCACGTTCCAGAAGAGTTTCAGTACAATCTGTAGTTCTAAAAACATTCCATTCTCAAATGGGAGAATTTTGTATGTCTTACTTTGTATTTTCCAAAAAGTAAAGGGTTTTTAACTTGGGATTAGGAGTTCATTGCAGACAGGGAGAATGAAGAAGCAAAGTAGCCATACTGAAAGCCATTTTGAACTGAACTGATCCCAAGGGAGAGCCTATCCCAAAGGCGCTCATATGTTTTAATTTCTCCTCCCTTTTTAAATTTCTCTCCATCCTTGAAAGCCCAAATATCTTGATTGTACTGCAAATAGTAGTTAAACTTAGGTGTTCATAATTGTTAACATTTTATATCAAATTAATTCAGCAAGAAAATTAATCATAT
The DNA here is from genome assembly GCA_032468055.1 of Acrochordus granulatus. Classification (NCBI taxonomy): domain Eukaryota; kingdom Metazoa; phylum Chordata; class Lepidosauria; order Squamata; family Acrochordidae; genus Acrochordus; species Acrochordus granulatus. The sequence goes on along the minus strand of JANHZU010001343.1, from coordinate 134,470 downwards.
TTGCATGAGTTATTTACAGATAGTCCTCAACTTACGACAGTTGGGGCCAGAATTTCGACCATCAACTGAGAACAGTAGAAGGATTTAATTTTCTTTGCTTTTTGCACACTATTAAAAAAACCCAGCTCTATAACAAGCAGTTTCCAGCCAGGCTTCACTCTTAAATACACATTTGCCCCAAATTACAGTTTTTCTGACACAATTGTTAAGCAAATTGCTGCAATTGTGAAATGAATCAGGCAATTATTCAGTGAATCCATATTTCCCCAGAAGTTCTGTATGCTTGTTGGAAGCTATCTGAGGAGATCACAAATGGAAACCACATGATCCCAAGATGCTGCAACTGTTGTAAATACATGCCACTTGCCAAGCACACATATTTTGATAACATGACTTGGAGATTTTGTGATGGGTGTAAGTTGGAAGATAGGTTGCAAGTCACTTTTTTTTAGTGCCATTGTAATTTCGAATGGTAATTAAATGAATGGTCATAAGTTGAGGACTACCTATATTGTGCATCATAACAGGTAGTAGCGACTAGTCAACTTCGGCTGAAAAGCTAAGCAGGGTCAGATCCCTATAGAATTTAAACACAAGGCTGTGAACAAATCCAGGACTGAGAAATCAAAATAGGATCCCAGAAGAAGACAATGTAAACAACTTCCATATACAGTAGTTTCTAAGAAAACTGAATGGCCATGCCCATACTAAACTCAATTCAAGGAACACTTTCTTTATTTTGCAACAGATATTTAAGAATTGAATGTTGTATTTTATATGTTGCTATGAATGTAAATGTGCAAGTAGTTATGAAATTATGAAAATATTCAGCATAAATCAAGTTTAACTAAATCTGCTATACCTAAAACAGACATAGTAATTGTGTGACATTTTACAAATATCCTGTTTAGAATCAGACCTGGAAATACTTAGTGCTTAAATTTTATGTATTTCCTTTTCAGTTCTCAAGTGACCAAATAATTTGGATATCCTTGAACAAAAATATAAATCTTTTCTGAAAGGATAATTCCTGGGGAGAGCAAATTTTTAATAGTTCAGAAGTTCTAAGCAAGTGAAACAGAGCTTGAAATAGCTGGTTTAAAAAGTATTTAAGGATGTTTTCAGAGAATTTTATTTCATTATATGCAGAGCGTAAAAACTTTGTAATCCTTGAGCTCCTTTCTTTCCTTTCTCCTTGGGTTCAGAATTCATCTATAAGCATCTCTCTTAGCTCTTCTCAGATTCAGAAACAGTTTTTGGTTTTCCCTAGAAATTTAAAAGACTTTACCGCTTCCTCATTATAAAAAATGGGAAAACAGAAATTCTGTTTGCTGCAGGGCAAAATTAATAAAGTAAGCAGGGCATCGATGAAAGACGTTGTGGGTAGGATCATGCAAAATCTTCCAGTAAATTGTTTATATATGAGGGAGTACATATGAAGCAGCATTTTTGAATCATTAAACCAGCAGCTCCCCGCAGTGAGGCACTATCTTGCTGTGGTTGGGAGTGCTCCAGAGAAGATGAGAGCTATGCCAGAGGTTCAACCATACTGGACAGATCTCATCAGACTGGAACAGACAAAAAATGTCTCCCTTCCATAAAAAATATGAAACGTAACTTATAGAAACCCATATCAGCTCAGTCGTCGTCTGGGTTAACAAAGACCACACCAGATATAGTTGGGGTTCCTAAACATCTGGTGAAAAATGGGCTACAGGAAATGGCACCCCACTCCAGTATCCTTGCCAAGAAAACCCCATGGACAAAAGGCTAAAATATAGGACTCCAGAAGAAGAGCCTCTCAGATCAGAAGGAATTACAAATAGCAACAGAAAGAATGAAGTGGCTGGGCCAAAGCTGAAAGGAAGCTCAGCTGTGGATGTGACTGCAGGTGAAAAGGAAGTACAATGCTGTAAAGAACAGTATTGCACAGGAAGCTGGAACATAAGATCTGTGAATCAAGGTAAGCTGGATGTGGTAAAACATGAGATGGCGAGATTGAATATCGACACCTTGGGAATCAGTGAACTAAAATGGATGGGAATAGGTGAATTTCATTCAGATGACCACTATATGTACTCCTGTGGACAAAAATCCATTAGAAGAAATGGAGTAGCCATCATAGTCAATAAAAGAGTGGGAAAAGCAGTATTGGGGCACAATCTCCAAAATAACAGAATTATCTCAATTTGAATCCAAGGCAAACATTCAACATCATAGTAATCCAAGTCTATGCCTCAACCACTGATGCCGAAGAGGCTGAAGTTGCACAGTTCAATGAAGACTGACAACACCTTCTAGAACTCATACCAAAAAAATACATCCTTTTCATCTTAGGGGATTGGAATGCTAAAGTCAAAAGTTAACCAGAATAATACGCAAGTTTGGCCTTGGAGTACAAAATAAATCAGGGCAAACGCTAACAGAATTTTGCCAAGAGAACAAGCTGATCATAACAAATGCACTTTTCTAACAACTCAAAAGGCGACTACACATGGACATCACAGATGGTCAATACTAAGCTCTATACAGTCAGTAAAAAGAAGACCTGGAGCTGACTGTGGCTCAGATCATAAGCTTCTTATTGCAAAATTCAGGGTTAAATTGAAGAGTGTAGGAAGAACTATGGACAGAGATACGTAACATTGTACAAGAGGTAACAATGAAAACCATCACAAAGAAACAGAAATGAAAGAAAGTAAAGTGACTGTCTGATGAGGCTTTACAAATAGCTAGGGAAAGAAAGAGGGGTGCGGCAAAAGACAGGAGAGAAAGTGAAAAATATACCCAACTGAATGCAGATTTCCAGAGGATAGCAAGAAGAGATAAGAAGCCTTCTTAAATGAGCAGTGCAAAGAAATAGAGAAAAACAGTAGACTGGGAAAGACTAGAGATCTGTTCAAGAAAATAGGAGATTTGCATTTCATGCAAAGATGAGCATGATAAAAGACAAAAATGGTTGAGACCTAACAGAAGCAGAAGAGAGTAAGAAGATATGGCAAGAATGCACAGACGACCCATACAACAAAGATCTCAATGCCCCTGATAAACATGATAGTACAGTAACTGTCCCAGAGCCAGACATCCTGGAGTGTGAAGTGGGCCTAAGGAAATATTACTAACAACAAAGCTAGTGGAGGTGATGATATTCAAGCTAAATTCTTTAAAATCCTAAAAGATGATGCCGTGAAAGTGTTGCACTCCATATGCCAGCAAATTTGGAAAACTCAACAATGGCC
>JANHZU010001343.1:118401-131131 GCA_032468055.1 Acrochordus granulatus | reverse complement strand
AATGCGCAGGGAGGACTCATTAGAAAAGACTGTGATGCTGGGAAGGATTGAAGGGTAGAGGAGAAGGGGACGGCAGAAGATGAGATGGATAAATAGCATAGTCAGTGCGATGGGCATATGGGTTTGGATGGACTCCGGGAGGCAGTGCAGCTGATGTTTTTTATAGATTTCAGAATAACAAAGTCGTGTGCATGCTTATGTGGAGACCTATTTCCAAAACAACAACATGGATTTGGAAAAATATATTAGTAGGAAATAAATGGCTTTATATATGCTCCCTCATGTTTGAAGCACCTTGCTTCAAGGATTTGCTTTATGTATACAGTATACAGGTTGTCTTTGAATAATAACCATTAATTCAGCACAGTCTGTTATGACTGCACTGAATGCAGAGACTTATGACCTGTACCCAAACTTACATCTGCTGCAGGGTCTCTTGACTTGGGTGCTTGGCAATCCACCCATCCTTAAACCTGACTGCAGGGACCCTGCAGCTGTCCGCACCTGTCTATCTTTCCCCCATCTTGTCCCGCAGGGTCCTTTGGGCTTACTTCCCACCTCGCTGGATCCTCATAGTCCTTGGGCCTGCTTCCCACCGACTGAGTCCCACATATTTGAACCTCTCCTGCCCCATAATCCCTCTGCCATGATAAACTGGATAAACACTAAGTATCAGTCCATGGATTTTATATTTTTCAAGTTCAGAAATATCACAATTTCCCAGATTAATAGGTTCTGCAGAATCCATTTTTGTAGATTCTCAAAATAATTATGTTATCATAGAATGTCACACAATCAAGAAACACTGCAGAAAAGAAAGAATCTCTGCGTATCTCTTCACATTGCTATTAATGTGTGGAACAGTTTTGCTGTTAAATAAAAACACAGAGTAGACAGCCAGTTTGGTGTAGTGGTTAAAATGCTGGCCTAAAAACCAGGGACCATGAGTTCTAGTCCCATCTTAGGTACAAAGCGGTCTGAGTGACCTTGGGCTAATCACTTTTTATCAGCCCTAAGAAGGAGGCAATGGCAAACCACTTCTGAAAAATCTTGTCAGGAAAACTGAACAGAAGAAAAGGAATACAGTTGAACTGAAATAAGGGAAGTGTGGTTCTGAAATGTTTTGCACCTAGAGCTGTATTGTTGAAATATTGTCAGTCCTGTAGAATGAAGGATATTTTGTTCCTTTTGCATCAGTGCAGGCAAAAATCTCACACAACTTTTTTTGGGTTTCCCCCTCTATGAAGTAATTCTTTTTGTTATATTAGTAAACCTTAAATCAGATTCCATTCTGCAAGCATATGTTTCTTACATAAGCAAGATTTTTTTAATAGGACACAAACTCCTAATTCTCATATTATTTGGAAATTCTGTTTTGTAGACTATTTTTAGCTGTGTATGGAAGAGTCACTAGGATCTCTTCCCAAGCTTGCAACAACCATTAATCAATCTTGTTTTGAATGTTATAGAAGCCTGTTATAAATTATTGATGCTTAAATATTTAGATGTTTCTTCTCATCGGAATGAAATAAAATGGAATGTTAGCTTTCATACATTTCATACAAGTCTCTGCTAACATTAGCAATTCTAGACAATAAACTTTTACAATCTTTATTTTAGGGTTCTGGTTCTTGCCTCAGAGATGGAACCAATATGTGTTCATGGGAAGATGGGATATAATCTTGAAACACCTTTCTAGTCATCCAAATGAGTGAAATGATATCATGAAAAAAGTGACCTGAAGTCCTTGAAGCTGTGACCATCACAATCACATAATCACATTTACAACTGGCTGCAGTATCCTGTGATCACATGAACACAGTTTGCTATCCTCCTAGCCAGCTTCCAGTAAACCAAGTCAGTAGGGGAAACCAGGTTCACGTAATAACCCGGTGATTCACTTAATAACCATGGTAAAAATGGTCGTAAGATTGGGTCCAATCACATGATGACTCAACGATCACTGCTTAACGACCAAAATTTCAGTCCCCTTTATGGTTGTAAGTTGAGGACTTCATATAGCTGGAGAAAATGAGTAATAGACTCCCTTCCATATTCACACACTTCTTCATAAAAGGCAGTTGCTTTCATTATGTGGGTTTATCTCTTGAGAAAATCTTAGGAGGGTAAATATTTGATTGCAGGATGAGAATTTATGAAGGAGAGCTTATCTTCCCTGTTAAGGTAAGACCGTTGTTCAGATTTTCTTGGTTTATCAACCATGTTACAAAAGTAATTATGACTTTCTAATCAGGAACAAAGATCAAAATACATATTTAATCAGATTTTACGTAGATTAATGTAAATGAGCTCTGAACTTTAAAATTAATAAATGTCCAATGAATTTTACCCCAAAAAAGTGTTCTGTGAGCCTTGGAAAAAATGATATACGATGTACATTTCCCTTTTTAACATGTTACGCACTGCATAGAAACAATGTATTGAATTCAGGCCAAGTGATGCTTAAAGTTAGAGCCAATGAAATCAGTGGGACTTTAGTGATGATTAACTTTTCCCATGAACTTAAATCAATGTACTCTAAGCATGACTTTGTGTGGATTCAGCCCGGAATGTACTTGCTCGGGGTGGGGGAGATATTCCACGCCAGAGCCTGGCATTCAATCTGCTAAACTGGTTAAAAGTTGTATTGGCTGGTTGAAACATAAATGCAGAGACTGGGAAAGGGAAGAAAGGACAAATTCTATATAAATGAGAAGCTGATTTTTCTTTAAGGTTTTAAAAAGAAAAAGGAAGCCTGTTTTCCTAGCTGGTACAAAAATAGATCCTTTCTTCTCTGGAAAACATTATTTTCTTCCCTTATTATGAGTTCCTGTAGATGAAATATATAAATTGCTGTAAATTAAGGCTGGAAGACAAAAAACATAAATTGCAAAATTATCTTGCAGTAATTCTTACTGCATGGAAAGCTTTTGGCCCCCTGTTTAAAGAATGATAGCAGTTGAGGGTAGGATAATATTAGAGACAACAGACAATTATCACCCACGTGGCATAAGCTATGTAGTACATTTTTGGAGTATTCAACTTAAGAGTATGCACCTTAAAATGTTTAGAGTAGAGACTGGCATACAGTTAGAATATTACCTTCCTTTTCTGGATTTTTTCATAAGTAACCTTCACTTTTTATTGTAAACAGCTGAAAATATAGTGGTATTGAAAAGTCAGCTTTCTAAATATTATTAACTTGAGGTGTGAATTGCTGGAAAGAAAGCTTGAAGTAGAATTATAAACTTGGATGTATCTTGAATGGTGCCTTTTAAATTAGTGTCTGGTGCTAATACAGAATTGGGAAGACAAACACCCTGCTCTCTTGCAGTCAGTAAGGATGGCCTTTGCTTAAAAAAACCTGTATATTCTAGAACTTGATTCTAAATGTGTAAATATTAATGGTTTGATAATACAGGTCGTCCTTGACTTATGACTGTAATTGAGCCCAGAATGATGGTCATAAATCCTGCTGGTTGTTAAGCCATGACTGCACTTGATTACTAAATGACTGCACCTGATTTTACAACTTTTTGTGGCAGTCTTTCAGCAAACACCACAGTTGTTAAATGAATCCATAGACAGTGGGCATTTTTGCCACAAATCAGAAGTAAACACCAGTTTCTGGCAAAATATGTCATCAATTGCAGTCAAGTGATTGTGGGATGCTGGAAACGGCTGTAAATGCAGACCTGTTGCCAAGCACTCAAAATGAAATAATGTGACCATGTAGGGGTGGGCAGCCATCAGAGCTTTGAATCTAGGTCATCGGTAGCCCTGGGGAGGCCCATCGTAACTTTGAAGAGTCACTAAGCAACTGGTCATAAGTCGAGAACTACCTGTACAGTGAGATTACAGGTTTACTTAGTGTTAATCGTAAACCTAAGTGCTACTCTGTCTAGTAATAGAATATAAAAACTGTAAACATTTGCTTAAATAGCCAAAATTGAAGCAATAGAAAGTACATAGGCTACTCAACTCAGTAATCAGTATTGCCATATAGTTAGAATAAGCAGGTGTAATATAGGAAATAAAAGCAGGAGACTTCTGCGCTATTTTGCAAACATCTACAAAGTGACAAGTGAATTGTTGTAGTCCCATAACAATCTCTGTCCTGTTTGCCGTCTGCTGAGAGCTGCATCCAGCAGAGAACCTCAGAGAATGTACTATAGTTAATTCCAGGTTTTAATAAAAGTCATATCAGTACTTTCAGCTGAGCTGGGGGAAGACTTAATCTTAGAACAGCTCTTCACAGAAGTACGGGATGTTCTCAACAGAGAATAAAAACCAGGCTGTTAGTTTGGGGACCAGAAGAACTTTCTGAACATCCTTGAAATACAATTTCATGTTCAGCACATTCAACTGAGGCAGCACCATAATATTTGTTCCTGTGATGAAATACTACGTGGATGTTGCTCCACGAGAGCACATCCCACTTTTCAAACAAAAGTTACACAAGAAGAGTTTCAAAAACTTGCAGAAAGTTGTTTCCTTGGGCCTCTCATCACAAAATATACTTTTCTGGTGATGAGAATTTGATTCAGGTTCCTAGTCTATTGCTGTTGTGGAATGTTTTCAGTGACTTCTGGTACTTTGCTAAGACACTGAAAGGAAAAAAATACTTTTTTGGCAGAGGACTAGAATGCTAGAGCTGTTTCTCACAGCAGGCTATGGGTGTTTAAAAGGACTGAAAAAGGAAATAATCTAATGTACTTTTTCTGTTGCTTGTTAATCCAACATTATTTCAAAGTTGTCAGTGAGGTGTGAACTGGAGCCTCTCTCTTTGACATACCATATAAATCCAAAGGGACGGAGCACATTGGAATATTTCTCTTCTCAAAAATGCTCCCAAACAGCATCTATTTTCCTTCCATTTCCCTTTATGCACTAGAGGCACTACCAACATGTTCTTGTCTCTAATACAGGTAGTCTTCTACTTACAGTTGTAATTGGGACTGGAATTTCAGTTATAAGTTGTGGCCCTCATGAGTCTGGATTGGACTGACTGGACCTGATTTTATGACTGTTTTTACAGCGGTCCCTAAGCAAATCACACAGTCATAAGTCCAAGTCACACAGTTGTTAAGCCAGTCATGAAACAAATCCATTCTCCCAAATGAGTTGGGCAAAAAAAGCACTTGAAAGTGGCAAGGAATGTCACAAAACACCATCATGTGCAACCGGTCGTAAATGTGAGCCAGTTGCCAAATGCTAGAAATGCGGTCATATGATTGCAGGGCTGGGAGGGGGACAATATGACATTTTACAACAGCCAGAAATGCTTTATGGGCTGTAAAGTATCCTTTCAGAGGCCATCAGAATGCCAAACAGTTGTTGAATTACAGGTCATAAATTGAGGACTACCTGTATATTTTTCTGATATAAGGGAAATGAATGATACATGATATACACCCAGTTGCCTCAGGTATGTCAGACCCTCTCAGGGGAATTTGCACAGTTTGTTGTAGCCGCTAAGAAAGAGAGAGGACAGTCCTTTCACAGAGTCTGGGATCTCACACTCTGGTCTGGCTTACTGCTGGTACCTTCAGTTTTTGGAAAATGAGCAGATCTCAATGTTGTGTTAGTCCCCTTGGAAGAAGGTAATTGTAGCTTTTAGAAAAATTACAACTTCTTGCAGTATTCAAAATAATGGCAGAATCTGCCTTTTTTGCAAAGAAACCCAGTGCCTTCCTGTCAGCTACTCTTATTACAAATAAGCCTGGTGTTTTCCTCTTCCTGTTACTTTCTGATTAGGGGCGCAGTGGCCGAGCGATTAAGTCGCTGGGCTTGTCGGCTGGACGCTCAGCCACTCAGCAGTCTGAGATCTAAGCAGCTCGAAAGCATGTAAAAATGCAAGTAGATAAACAGGTACCACCTCAGTGGGAAAGTAACAGCATCCATGTGCCTCGGCCTGTAGTCATGCTGGCCACATGACCACGGAAGCATCTTTGGACAATGCTGGCTCCTCAGCTGTGATTCAGAGTTGAGCACCGCCTGTTAGAGTCGGACACAACTGGCAGGTAAAGGTACCTTTACCTTTTCCTACTGTTGTTTTGGGAGTTGTTTCCCTGTTACTGTGCGTTTGAGAAGACATCGTTTTTCAGATGGCCAAACCACCATTACTTCTGTAAGAATATAGGATGCTTTCTTCCTTTTGAAAGGAATGAAAGGTGTCCTGATTTAGTGAGTCTGGTTAGAACAGCAGAAAGCTTCCTGGAGAAATGTATTGTGATCATACCATCAGCCTTAATATGACCCTCTAAAACTGAAATAGGCAATTTCTTTAAATATTTCACGCCCGCAGAATTGGCCCACCTCTGTTCAGGAACAAACTGCTGTGCAATTCTGATAGGACAACATGTGCAGGTTGTGGTCCAGGAGTTTGTCAAAGAAAAATTGCTTCTGAAAAGGTAGAAAGGCCTTTTTGTTGCACAAAATAAGCACTGTGAGGAGCTGGGGATAAAACAGCATTCATCTCATAATAGTATTACTGAATATCAAGAAATTTTTCTTTGGAAATGCATGGATATATGTGTGTGAGCAGTGATGGGAGGGTTTTTTGGCCTCTGTCTTGCACCTTTCAGGTTGTCTTATATAAGTAGAGGAAGGATAAAGTGAAATTTATTTTTGTTTTGACAGTAGTATTTCTGACATCATTCTGGGCCAGGTGTGTATTGTATTGTATGTAAATAACTCCTCAGCCATGATCACTGTGAAGGTCCTATTAGTAAGTTCATTGTTTTTAATTGAAACAAGCAGGCCTATACTCTGCCAAGTTATGTCAAAACTGGGGATTCTACGTTTAAATCTGCTTTACTGGAATTTCAGAAACTAAATAACTCTCGACTTGCTCAGATTGCGAAAATTGTCCTTTTGTGAACAAATCAGAATTGACAGAATACATACGTAATGCAATACAGGAATTAATATAGAGCCAGTTCCCTGTCTGAGACAGAAGTTGGATACCCAATGAACATGGCCAATGTCTGAAATTAAAGTCAGATTATTTCAGCATAATCTATTTCTTGAAGAGAGAAACAAGGTAGGTTCAAGCAGGAAAGCCCTTTCTTGAGCTATGTGTTTTTTTCTTTCCTTTTCGTTATGTCTTATGATTGACTCTAAAGTGGATAGTTAATGGACAAGAAACATGATATTTCCTAGCCCAAATCCAAATGCCTGAATATTCTTGGTTACTTAGAATTTTGAGGCACATATGGTAAATTGGAGATAAATGTTAATCTGTCAGTGCTTATAAAGATAATTATGTATTGCATGTCAAAGATTTATCCATTTTGAATAGAATTCCACATTCATGAAGCAGTAACACTTTTTGATCAGCAACAGGACAAAATCTCAGTTTAAGGAGAAAATATCGTTTGGCTTAAGGCAGTTCTTGAAAACTGCAACAAGTGGCGGGCATGCTTTTCGAAAACAGATTCAGATTACAAAGTAGACTAAGTATTGATTGCAAGAGAGACTGCTAATGATTCCCCATCTCCATCAGTGAGAGGGTCTGAGGCTTACACATGATGCTTCTCAGTGGGAATGCATTAGTTTCATGCAGCTGAGATTGGCTTCTTCATTTGTGGTTTTCCATAAGTTTTTAAAAACTCAATGTTTCAGAGGCCCTATGAAGTGATGCAGTCTACTTTTATTATTGCTTTATTTTTTGTGTATTATGTTGAGTTATTATTTTTGAATTTTGATTTTGTATTATACACATACTATAGTAATGTTTGTATTGATTTTGTTAACTGCCAAAAGTGTACTGATATAAATAAATCTAGTGAGTAAATAAGAGACATTTTTGGACTACAGCTTTCAACATCTAGAGCATGAAGTATGACATCTGTGGCTAATGGAAGTTGGATCCTGGAAAATAGTTTAAAATGTTTAATTTTTCTCACTGCAGTACTTTGTGAGTGTGCTTTGTCAAGCTGAAGAAGTATCTGTTGAACAATTTGTAGGAACAATTAGACTCTAAATAGCAAATTAGCTTGTTATGGTTAAGTAGTACTACAGGCCTCTGTCATCCCATTTTCGCTCATTTCACAGGTGGAGAAAAGAAATGATTGAACATGTTTTCTGTACCACATGAAGGGGTTTCACTGGGGGACAGTGAAAATCACACACACACTACTTTCTTGTGGGAACTGTTGACCAAAGACTGATGTTCATGGTTGTTTGAAATCAATGGGTGTTGATCATAATCTTTCCCCAGTGGATCTCTCTAAAAGATAGTAAGGTGCTGGGAGATGTGTTTGCAGGGGAAGATGGCAAGTGCACCTTTTGTGGCAGGAAACATGATTGCCATCACTGCAAAACAGGGAAGAAAAAGAGAAAGAAAAATGGTAAAATTATATCAATTATCCTTTTCTTTCCTTCCTAAAATTCTAGCTGTTGTCTGATCTATTGACTGTAATTTGGACAGTTGTCAAGATCAGAACTTAAAATTATTGTTCGATGCCTGTGGAAAATAGGTGAGCATGATATCAGCTGTGACTGCTAACTCACTGAATCTTCTGTCACCTCCCTGCAATGTAACACTTTCATCTTCTACCCCAAAGAATAAATAAAGGCAACTATTTCTGTCTTGTTTGTTCCCACTGGTTGAGAGTCCCATAGTCCAGTCAACCACTGAGAATTATTTGATCTCATGGAATTATAGATGAAAGCCAAGGTGGCTTAATAATTAATTGTACATTTGGAAGTGATAATCTGTGATACCTCCTCTAGATAGCCTGTGTCTTTGTGTGACTACTACACATTTTCAAAGAAGTTAATGCTTAAAGTACAACATAGAATTGTCTGATTCAAGGTTGAGTTGATTTAGTTCTTAACTTGTGAAGCTATATTTGATTCCTTCTCCCTGTAGTCTGTCAATAGAAGTGGTTAAAGTGTTCTTTTTATGACCAATATGTTAGGAAGCTGGCTACATCTTTTTATGATGTGGGTGGTATATTCAGCTGGAAGGTATTTTTCTGCACTGGAGAGCTTTCTACAGTTGTTACTGATGTCATACAGTTGTAATCCTTCAGATCACACATCCACTCTTTTTCTAGAAAAAAGTAGATTTTTTTTTTGCCATTGTCAAGAATGTTTTATGCTGCTAATCTGAGCTCTGGTTTATTGAATGCCTGCCTTTAGTTCATCTCAGACAAGTGGGATGGCACGTAGCATTCCTCCTGCTCATTAAGCAACTATAAAAGAGCTGATATTCATATTTTGCAACCTGAGGAAGTAATTGATTCCACGCTCCGTCTGTTGAATCAGAAAAGACTGGAGGATTTGCATTCAGCCTTTCCTTAACTATCTTCTGGATGCCATAACTGAAGTTCTTCTGCTTCCACAAAGTACTATAGCCTTTTGCTTTGGTTGCTAAACTTTCATCTCCACATTCTTTAAATTTTCAGGTAATAAATATCCTTCTCTTATGCAGTGTGTCTACATAAAGCATTTTTTCTTAAGATTTATCCTGCTTATCCCAGTAAAGATGTGGCCCATTTAACAATTCTGGAGACCATGATGTCATTCTCAGCCTGCCCCCAGCCCAGTACGAAGGCAAACTCTGGCTGCAATAAAAATAGTGTTTTCTACCCTTTGCTGACAGAACCAGTGTTGTGCTGTCTGTCTCTTCTGCTCTGTTTCAAAGGAAGTCTCCACTCCAATTGGCTAGAGTGTGCAGTGGTAGGCCTGGTCACTGCTTCCACGGCCACTTTTTCTGAGCTGCTCAGTCAATAAAATTGTGGATCTTTCTTTCATGATCCACTAGTAAATTGGTGCACTGGTAGATTTTTCTTTGTTTTCTTTTGTTCCTTTAACTAGGCCAGTGGTGAAATAATGGACTTTCTCTTCTTGCTTCATTGCTTTTAATGATGTAAGGAAGGGAAATAATGAAGGGGCAAAAGGCTGAGTGGCTGATAGGGAAGAAGAGAAGGCTGCAAAGAAAGGAAAGGGCAGAGAAGAAGAATATTCTGTAGGTGTGTGTGAGTTTGTGTGTTTTGTGTGTGTGTGTTCTCAGTTGATCAAGGAAACAAGCAAACCCTAAACATTTTCCTGATAATTGTAAAGAAGAAGAAGAATCCCTAGCAGCAGTAAAGCTTTTGTTGAAACTCTCCTAACTTACAAAATTAAATGTTGGGAGAGTGTATTTTTGGCATGAGCTCAAGATCTAGTTGACAAGACTTTGCCTCCTTACTCAAGAGACTACAAGAATATATGTCCCCCACTTGTCCATTGTGCCACGGTAAAATGCTCATTGTGAGCAAGCAATTCTTGTATGAGCAGACACCTCTAATGACCCTTATATCTCTATAATTCCTTATGAACTCTGTATTTTCATTTGCTAACACAAATACCAGTGACATATCCTCAAAAACGGACTGACTCTTTCTCACAGGGATAACAAAGCAGGGAAAGGCAACCCGTTGCAGATCATGGTAACTGCCATAAGCACAGAGTGCTTAGCTGGGTTATGGTGAAGCTTGAAAATTGGAGAGCAATTTCTTAAGCTGGTTTAATTTCCAGATAGTTTCAGAACATTTTATTTATTTGTATTCTGCCTTTATTATTTTTAGAAATAAATCAAGGCAGGAGGCATATACCACCTTCCTCCTCCTATTTTCCACACAGCAACAATCTTGTGAGGTGAGATGGGCTGAGAGAGAGTGACTAGGTGACCCAGTTGGCTTTCATGGCTAAGATGAGACTAAAACTCATTGTCTCCCACTTTCTAATCTGGTGCCTTCATTACTAAACCAATTGGCTTTCCAGTGAGAGAAGAAATTTAACATTGTCAAGTGGAATTGTGTTTTTTGCATTAGTGGAGATCCTTTAACTACCATAACACTTATTTCTGAGAGACCAGAATGTCATGCCACATATCAAGACTAACAAAATCTTCCCTGTAAGAAATTCCTACGTGTTGGAGTGTTTTCTGGGTCCCAAACTTGAGTAAAAGTACATCGGTACTACTGTTCTGAGTTGTCTGGGTACCTTTCTTATCTTTTCACCCCATTTGCTTGTATAAACTTAATTTGATGCAGTTTGTTGTTTTGGAGGATTGTAGGCTAGCCAGGATTTTCCTGTTGACTGCTTACTATGTGTCTTGAAGAGTTCTAGGGAGTGTCTTCTAAGTTTGTATTTGGCTCTGGTTCAGTCTAAAGAAATATGTTGCAAAAGGTTTTGCTAGACAGTACAAATACAACAGGGTGTTTTCTGTTACTAATGCTATTACATAAACATTTGGTGTTCCAGATACTGTAACCAACCAGCTACTCCAGTATATATTGCTAAAATGTTTTTTTTTCCAAAATCCACTGTCAGTACCATTTAGAAGAAAACTTTTTTTCTTCCAAAAAAAGAAGTGATTTTGCAGAATATCAAGTAAATTCAGCTTCTTGCTGAATGGCTTTTTTGTTTTATTTCACCATGGAATTGATTCAAAGCTCAAATCAGTAATTTCTCAGTGTCAACTCTGTTATAGATGGGTTTTCTTGGATAATAATATTAACAGAGTCAAGGTTGGCTCTGCTCATTGTAGAGATCCTGCCAAGTTCTCCGTATCAAAGTATGTGCATCTGTCCTATCTCTTTTACCCTCCTTGCTTTTTTCTACCTGTTGAAGCTTTGTACTGTTATCTGATTATCATAAGCCTTAGCATAGCAACTACCTCTTTTTAAGTTCCAACTTAAAAGCAATTAAAGTTATATTAAATGAAATCATTGCTTTTGCATTTTATGCAGATTTGCTAAACTTAAAAGAAACTGGGTTTGCTTTTTCCTCATTCTCTTTCTTTCAAAATAACTAGTTTAGGAAAGTGATGCTTGTTTGAAGCTCTCTTCCGATCTTGAATTATTCAGATATTGCTTTTTCTCTTCATTTTATTTGGCTCAGCCACTGTTTTCCTGTTAGTTCTATGTTAGAAGTATCTGGCTTTATTCTCTGTTACAAACACCTGGCAGAAAGTAATCACTTTTCTTCTGTCCCTGAAACTCAGTTTTTATTTCTCCAAATTCTAGCTCAAGAAAATATAGATGATACTTTTATCAACTGCAGGGGGAGGCTTCAGAATGTGTGAAATTGTATCAAAGCCAAGATTGGTTGAAGCTAAATATTCTCCAGCAAATGCTTCTTTTATGTCTTGATGCTAGTTTTATAATCATTAGATGACAGTGCTATTTTTTAAATTTATTTTTATCCCTTTATAATACCTTTATTGTTTTTACAAACAACTCAAGGTGAATATATTTAACACACCCTTTTCTTCTTACTTTACCCACAACAGCAACCCTGAGAGGTGAGTTGAGCTGAGAGAGAGCGACTAGCCTAAGGTCACCCAGCTGGCTTTTAATCCCGCTAAGGCAGGATTAAAATTTACCTCCTGGTTCCTAGTCTGTTACCTTAACCACTAGGCAAACTGGTTCTCACTTATTAAAGTGTGTATTTCAATGATTTTGTATTAGATTTTAGATGTCATAAAATATTGATTTTGCTGCAGAGATGGGAGGATGTTTTTGGAAATTATGAAATCAAGCAGTATTTCATCTGATAACTGCACAAACATACTATGTTTTATTTTTTGCCTTTCTTTGGTCCTTGTACTATGCAATTCACTGTACCACAATCTCTTGGGAAATCTTGCTGGTCCTCAGAGGTAAGATGGCAAACATGACTATGTGCAATTTTCTTAGCAATTTATTTTACGTTTACATTTTTGGTTTGTTTT
>JANHZU010001343.1:66503-93365 GCA_032468055.1 Acrochordus granulatus | reverse complement strand
AGTGGGTTGCCATTTCCTTCTCCAGTGGAGTCCTGTAGCTCATTTTCCACTAGATGTCCAGGATCCCCAACATCTAGATTACATGTGGTATTTTCATCTGTCTGTGAGATTTAGAGAATACTAACATTCTAGAAATTTTCAGAATTTGGTGTTCTGTTGAATTCTAGGTGTAGAGATAATTGAATATGCATACCTTAGTAACTATCTGTGTGGGATTAGATGTTCTGATAAGCATCTGTCATGTACTATGCTACCCTTTGAGGTTAACTGTTTTTGGAGTTAATTTACCAGAAAGTTTCCAGGCTTAGGATTTTTGTTTATTTTGTGTTTTTGGCTTGATTGGTCCTTTAGATGACTTTAAGAACGTGAATGGATTTGTGAGGTTATACTAAGAAAGCAATATTTAACATTCGATAATTTAACTATTACTCTATCCCCAGTGTGTTTGAAATTTTCTTGAAATATTTGCCACTTTTTTTTTGAGAAGTCTGATATCATCAAGTGAGAAATAGCTTTGTCTTAGGTTTTTTTTTAATGAAACTCGACTTGTGGTTCTGGGTGGCTTGTTGTTACCTTTCTGGCTGCTTTTGATGACATCTTCTGGCTGGAGAGAAAATTACATCCAACAAATGCCAATATGTATGTTCTGTTTAAGCAGCCAGCTTTTACATATATATCATTTCTGGGTGCATATTTCTGAATTGCTTTGCATGTCCACATATTTATTTTACTTTCTTCTTTATTAGTTAAACTGTGTGACGTTTCCCCATCCTGATGCAATGCCAGAACAGCAGTTGCTGAAACCTTCTGAATGGAGCTACTGTGATTATTTCTGGGTAAGTGAGCAGCTTCCCATATGCTGTTTACTGCAGCAATTGAGCTTTATACAAGCTGAAACATATTGCTAACATCTCTGATAACAAAGAGGATAAAATTCAAGTCTAAAAGTTGACCACAAAATATTGCAAAAGTTATTTTTCGTTTTTATATATGAAATCCAGCCGAATCACTGTACTGTTAGAACCAGAAGAATGGATTGAAGTAGAATCATTTTCTGGGCTTCCACTTTGCAAGGACCCAAACAAGAGATGAGCAATTCATAACTATAAAAAAAATGTTTCCCCACCTAGCAGGCAGCAGGCCACTCAGCGGATTCCTATTTTATGTTATAATGGTTCTGGAAAATCAACTATTCTGAATAGGGAAGGAAAAGGTGGGGAAGGAGAAAGTAGCCTTTCTCTCAAAAATCTTTGAAAAATCACAGATTGAACACTTGCTGTCTAAAAATGTTGAGCAGCATCTTTGGATAAAATGACAGCATAAGTTCCCCCTCCCCACTTTCCTATCATATAAAGCCAGTAACCTGAAAATTGTATCACATGGGAAAGGCAAAAGTCTTTTTGCTTTTCTGTTTTGCTCCTTTGACATATGCCCAAGATTACAGGAAAAGGGCACCTGTATGTTGGTGTGAAAGACAGTAGCTGCATTCAAGTGGGTAATGATCTCCAGCTGGTGGTCACAGTAACCATTAAAGCCACAAAAGGTTTTCCGGCCTTGTCTGAACCCCCAACCTTCCATACATATCTGAGAAATAGTGCTGTGTGTCTCATCCAACTCATTTGTATCCATCTCATCTTATGTCTTGTTTTCTACATATTGTGTCTAAAGTATTTTTGCTTCTTGTAGCAATAAAGGAATGTGCGTGGGTACCCTAGGCCTAGGTTGACACCTTTCTCATGCAAGTAAATTAATTGCATGTCCCCTTAGAGCAGGGGCGTCCAACCTTAACAACGTTAAGATGTGTGCAGTCAACTCCCAGAATTCCTATGCTGACTGAGAATTATGGGAGTTGAAGTCCACACGTCATAAAGTTGAACACACCTGCCTTAGAGCATTAAGGACGGTCGGTTGTTCCATGGTTGATTCAAAGATTCAGTGAAATTGACCAATCGCATTTGATGGAACACCTTCCATTCTTACTTATTTTCACTCCCAAATTAGAGACCTGTGGATGTCAGTTTATCTGAGCTTAATCATAGAAGCCTCAACTCCTTTTCCCTGAAGGAGTTTGTATTCAGTCTGATGGTTTATGCTGTACAAATCTGTACAGCCAGATTTGTTTTTAGATCTTAGAACATCAGCCTTTTGAACCCACACACCTGATGCAAGTTCACCAGTTTGCTAAATGTTTCAAGTCTCTTTAATTTGTAATACAAGGTTGTAAGCATTCTTGAACTTTTGGAAAGTGGGGATGGAGATGTTTGAAATAAAAAAGGCAGAATTTCCTGGAAGCTGCAACTGCTGTTTAACTGCTGTTAGAGAAGAAGGTGGCTTCCTAAACTGAGGATTGCATTTAGGCAGTATTCTTGGAAATATTACTTGCCCCTTCCTTTTCCCAAAATGTTCTTTCGACTTCCTACTTAGCCAGAGCCCTGGACTCTTCAGAGGGGTCACCTATTCAGTCCTTACAAACCCAAGCAGTCCATTGTGCTTATTAGATCCTCTTATACCGGTTATTATTAGTTCTTGCGACTATAAATCCTCTGCTGCTGAGTTGCCTGTTTCCTGTATGCAAGAGCAATCTCTAATGCCCATGACTTGCCATTTTTTTAAGAAATCTTGCCAGATTTGTTCACTCCAGTTGTATCTGTGTTATTAAGAAGGAAGGGGGAATGTAATGACAACTGGATATCTGCAAAGCATATTTGAAAATACATGTTGTAGTATAAGTGTGTGATTGCAGTTTCTAACACATCTCATGTGGCCCATATTTTTACTGTTCATTTTCTTTAGGCTGATAAGAAGGACCCCCAAGGGAACAGTACAGTCTCCGGATTTGAAATACTTTTACAGAAGCAACTGAAAGGAAAGCAAATGCAAAAAGAAATGGCAGAGTTTATTCGAGAAAGGTAACTTAGAAACTCAGTAATGGGGTAAATGGACACCTTTGTGGTTTGGGTTCTGTTTCCAATGGTGAAACTCCTAATTCTATTAATTCACAATTCTAGTGGACCCTTTTCTTTTAAACACAACAAGTGTTCAAAGATTTAACAAGGAGGGGCTTATTGTCCTTTTTATTCTAATAGTTTCATGTTTATATTTATTTATGAGATGTATACAGGGAGTCCTCAAGTTATGTCAATTTGTTCAGTGATCATTCAAGTTATAATAGGGGGCTTACATCTGGTCCTCAAAGGTGCGGTCGCTGCAGCATCCCATGGTCATATGATCACCATTTGCAACCTTTCCTACCTACTTCCCATAAATAAAGTCAATGGGAAAGCCAGCAGAAGGCCACAAGCTACTCCCCTGCTTTTTCTCCTGAGGAGGCTCAGGTGGCAGATGGATCTTGTACTGTATAGCGTCTGCCTGCATTCTGTGTAGCACCTACCTGCACTCATTTCTGCTTCTGGCAACCACCTGCCCAATCATGCTCACGCCTGCCAGTAGCACTCACCCTTCCACCTGCACTTACAGCCATCCTTACCCATGCACACCCATCTGCCCACCTGCCTTTACTTGTGCCTCCCTGCCCACTTTCCATGGCATTCACTCACTTGTAGCTCTTGCCCAGGGGCCTGCTTGAAGCCATCTAAGAGGGAAAAACTTGTTAAGTGTTCTTCGTTTAAGAACAGCAATGGGGACTGCTGGGATTGTCATCGCTGAGCAAAGTAGTCATGTGACATTATGCTTTACAACCACATCACTTAGCGGCAGAAATTTCAGTCCCAATTACCATTGTAACCTGAGGACTTCCTGAACACTGTCTCAATCCAAACAGACTCTATGTGTTTTACAACATAGATAATACAGTAGTATAAAAACAATAGTTACATAAAATAGAATCAGTGTCATTATAATAAAAACTAAAGCAGGGCTTCGGAATCGGTCCTGAATGGCTCTCCAGAAAAGCCAGGAAGACTCTAAGGGTGAGGAAGACCCATCCTTTCGTTGAGGGTTTCATAAGAGGGCAGCTGCCACAGAGACGCCTACCTTCAAGCCAAGGACCCTGAGCAGGTATTCTGTGATAGACAGGATCAGGTGGGCAATTCTAATCAGGGAAAGGCAGTGTGTGAAATATCTACTCTCCAAGCCATAAAGGGGTTTGAAGATAGCAACCTGCACTGCGAATTGCAGTTGCAGACCGAGTGGTAGCCAGTGCATCTCTAACAACAACAGAGTCAGATAGCAGTATCATGACTGACCGGTCAGATATGAGTGGCTGCATACTGGACCATCTGAAATTTCTGGGTGGTCTTCAAGAGCAGCTCCATTTACAGCAAATTACGATCATTTAAACGTTCTTATGTAAAAATAACTTATACCCTCTCATTTTATATGCAGAAAGATATCTACTGTGAGAAAGCAAACAAAACAAATGTTTTTCTATGTAGGAAAACATCAACAGTCAAAAGTTTGTATCAACAGAAATACGCAATTCTTATAAATAGGAATTCTTAAGAAAATTCTATTTTCCCCTTCAATAAATCATATCCCCCGCCAGGCCACCACTCCATATTGTTTTGAAAGGTCTTTTCCTGCTGATTTTTAGAGAGTGCAACAAGGAAGAGAGAGAGTTGGCAAAAACCATTGCCCTCTCCTTCCTTGGTAGGAATTTCAGTCTCAGGAGCTCTGTGTTTCCAGTATCATTGCTCCAGGGTGGACAGATTTAAAGCTAGCAAGTGCTACATTACCACAGGTGATTCTTGAATACAAAAACTGGTCCTGTAATTACGAAGCATCCTTTTAAATATTTGCTACAGAAAAAGAGGAGTACAATTTGCTCTAGTTCATTCTGAGTCCAGATGAGTCATAATTCTTGCTGATGTTGACAAACCACAAAAATCTCCTCCCTGCCACCCATTAGCTCTGGTAGTTTAAATAACTTAAAAGTTTGTGTGACATGGAAGAATAAACCAAGAGAGAAAGATGCACAGTTATTATTTATAGCTGCTCATTATTTTTTTCTTTTAAGAAGGACATTCTTATCAATCATTTTCCAAATAATAATAGGAGGGAGAGTTCCTTGTCCAGAATTTGCAACTGGTGGTTTCAACATTCTGTTCTATGAATAGACTTGTCTGTCTGATGATAGAAAAATAAAAAGCACCGCTTCAGTTCATTTCCTATAATTATGCTTTGACAAATTAAAAGAGAAATGCTGTCATGACCCAATGGAAGCTTTTAAATATAAGCAATGTTTAACATCCCTTTGACAATATTGAGGGAAGGGTAAAAAGCGTAAACAGTTGCCTTGCCAGCCATGGCCAACTCTAGTGGGTGGTGTTCATCTCTATTTCATAGTCAAAGAGCCAGTGTTGTCCAAAGACACTTCCAGGGTCATGTGGCCAGCATGACTTTGCACCAAGGCACACGGAATGCTATTTATCTTCCCACCAAGGTGGTACCTATTTATCTACTTGCATTTTTACATCTTTCAAACTGCTAAGTTGGCAGGAACTGGAGCAGTAATGGGACCTCACCTCGTTACATGGCCGAGTATGGGTCTCGAATGCAGGCTACCAACCTTCCAGCCAACAAGCCCAGTGCCTTAACCGCTCAGCCACTGTACCCCCACATGACAAAACTTGGGCATCAAAAAATCTCCTTTACTCTTCAGAGCACAGGAAATGTTCTTTAGCTTGAAATCTCACTGTATTTGCTGGACCTTGTAAATCTAAGTTTTCCTTTGCTCTTTGATCCTTCCTCTCGATGCTATCATGAATATAATTTCTTTGACAGTATCAGTGGCACTTTTGGAGAGAAGTGGGTAAATACAAATTTTGTATATTAATTTAAGAAAATAATTTTATTTCTCCCTTTTTCTTGGATGACACTGGTTTTTCAGCTGCATAACAATTATCACTAACAGAGGCATATAGAATTGAGATTATAGACCATGAGCTTAGTGCAAATATAAAATAATCATTTTCTTGACAAACATTGTGGATTAAACTATACAGTAAATAAAAATACAGGTTCCCAAAAGGTGAATGGCTAAACGCGCTCCATTTTATTATAATCACAAGTTACATTTCTAATTAATAATAGCTTTTGGCTAATGTCACTGTGGTGTTTTTCTTTTTCAGAATAAAAATTGAAGAAGAATATGCCAAGAATTTGTCTAAACTATCACAGAACTCTCTGGCTGCCCAGGAAGAAGGGTAAATATGTATTTTTGTATTTGAATCCCAGTCACATTATAGCCTGCACTTTAATTGGTGGCAGTGTTAGAAGATTCACTTTCTTCTTATAAGAACCATGTTAGAATATTGGCCCTTCTTGTCTAGTGTCTTCCTTAGAAAACTGTAGATGAAACTGTAGATAGCACAAATATTTAAATGATTA
Organism: Acrochordus granulatus; assembly: GCA_032468055.1. NCBI lineage: Eukaryota > Metazoa > Chordata > Lepidosauria > Squamata > Acrochordidae > Acrochordus > Acrochordus granulatus. Next base: position 87,017 of record JANHZU010001343.1, on the reverse strand, counting down.
AATTGGTTTGTTTCTTGTGAAATAATGTGCTTATAAGATTGTCATATTTGCTCAAATTAAAATAAGATACTTACCAGACCAAAAATGACTCTCTGTACACTACTGTGTTCAAATCATTAGAACTTTCTCAGTTAACTTTTAAAATAAAACCAATTATAATAACAGCAAGTGCCATAAAATGTCATAAATACAGAGAGAACAGAATGTTTTTTCAAACCCTTCAGAACAGCCACAGATGGAATAGCCACATACACACATCCCTTCTCATGGGGACCTTCACAAAAGGACGTAAATCTTAACCCCTGTGGATATAATTTGTCAGAGTTTCTATAATTTCAGAAACAGGCATATTTTAATATATAGCTTCGATATCAATAAGGTTCTTTATGTGAATTTGTAGATTATGCTTAACTGTTGTTTAGACATGTTAGGAAAAATTTGTGGAGAAAGCCAGATTAAATGTATTTGTCATTTACATCCTTTCTTCTCATGATGATGATGGTGTTGCCTAGATTCTCCATATGATTTCCCATTCAGGCACTAGACTAATCTAGATCTGCTTGTTTTCTGGAGGCTTCACAACATGGCCTGCTCTACATGTTGTAATGTTTTTGTGAAGTCATCATAAAAGCCTATAGAAATTCTTCTACATTGTCCATCTGTTGTATGTGTAAGGCCAACAGATCAATGTTCAATGTATGTGTTTTCACTTATTTTCGTAATTAGAGCTTGTTTTCATATTCTAAATGTAGCTAGCATACTTAGTGTCTCTCTCTCTCTCTGTGTGTGTAACATATATATGGGTATGTGCTTATGTTCCAGATATGCAAAACTCTTAGCTTCATATGTTTATAAGGCAGGTGAATTTTAATTCCATAGATTTGTAATTTAAACTGTTAGCTGTTGAATTACACTAGATCAACTGTCACAAGATTATGGGCCTTTAAGCATAAAGGTTCTAAAAGTTAATTTAACAGATTTAATAATGTTTAAAAGTCTATTTTCAATCATCAGAACAAATCAGGTCCTGTGGTTTTTTTTGTGTGTGTGATTTATTTTCTATCATTTTACATTTTCAAATTTTGTATATGATTTTATCAAAAACAACAACAAAATACCTTCTTTAGTTAAAATCATTAAGATGCATCCATACAAGAAATCCTCAAGCTTATAAATGTAAGGGAATATTATAGAGAAATTCTCTGGAGTTAATTGACATTTTATAGCTAGTTTACATGACATGCTAAACCTATACTAGATTTAACTTTTGGAGTTCCAAAAGCATCATTTTATTCACACAAATCTCCAGTTTCAGGAGCCATTTATCTCCTTTGCTGAATCTGACCCTAAGAACACAGAAAAGCTGATGATTTATTTGAAATAAATTGTATTTTTAAGTCTAATATTGTGATTGTAATAAATACCTGAGAGTTGGGTGATATTTTTCTGAAGATATTCATGATTACATCTTCTCTGAATAAGAGTACAGATTGAGAGTGAAACTTTCAAGGGTAATGTTAAATTTTGTGCTTTGGCTCCATGCCCTGGAAAGCAATACTTTCCATTACATTCAGAATGTGGAAAACTAATCCTGTGGTAAGGATGACTTTCAGTATGTAGAGGTGCATTTCTTATTAACCAGGTGTTGTATTGTGCTACACTTTGCAGGACACTTGGCGAATCCTGGTCTCAGCTGAAAAAAAGCATGGCTGATGAGGCAGAGGTTCATCTTAAATTTTCCTCTAAGGTATCAAATCATGTTTTTATGGGCCTAAGATTATCTGATTTCATGCCAAAGTTTGGACTTGGTACCTTCTGTGTTCTAGGATCCTTCCAACTGTGGGCATGATCTATACCAGGGCAGGGAATCTTTTTCTGTTGAGGGTCACATTCTCTTTGAAAGAAGCAGTGGGTTGGAAACATCTATTCTCTCTCAAGCCACTTTTTTTTTACTTCCTCACCCCTATTTTGCTTGCTGCCAAGCAGGAAGAAGAGACAGATTGCTAGAGGTCTTACTGAACTCTTGCATTTGAGAGTTTGAAATTAATCTAAGAGCTGCATAAAATTAGCACTCGTTCTAGCAGTTGAGATGCTAGCCTTGTCAACTGGCAGGTCAGCAGTTCAAGACCCAAGCACCGCATGGCAGGGTGAGCTCCCATTATTTGCCCCAGCTCCTTCCAACCTAGCAGTAAATCAACATCTATTGCTTATTTTGATTGTAGTTAAGTTACAGTTAGAAAATAACTGATTCCTGATATTCCTATGAAATGATGAAATTTTAGAATAGTCTATGCTAAGTGGCAGGAATCAGAGGAGCAGTATCCTAAGGGCTCGTTTTTGGTTTCAGATTCTGCTGTCCCTTCCCCCACCCCCTCAACACATATATAGACAGACAATTCATACATCTCTCATTATAGAAATGGAAGTTGCTTTGAAATCTTCAGAAATTTTTTTTCCTCTTGTTGGATTTGGACAGAAGGAGCCAAACAAAAGCAAACTGTATTCTCTTACTTTAATCACTGTCTCAGGGGTTACAAGAATTTCTCCTTCTAATCACCAAAACTTCTGATCTTGGTTTATAATCTAATGGTCCTCCCAGGGTTTGCCCGACCTTCATATGGTCATGCCTAATGACTCTAGCCTGATCCCCCTCTTCATTCATGGTTCAGCCCTGGTTTTCCCCACACCTCTCCTGCTTTGAAGTGTCTGCTTCACCTAGATTATATCTGAGGATCAAAACAGATTTGATAGAGAAATAATGATTATATCACTTTTTTTCTATTTTTCCAGCACTTTCTTCAGCATTTTCCAGATCTTCCTCCCATGCAAAAGGAATTTTCCCCCCTCATTTCTGCATTTCCTTCAGGATAACGTCAATTCCTACTAACTTCAGCACTTGTCCATGTAGTTTTCTTGATAATAAGATAAAAATAGTTTGGGGTGCTTTTTTTACTTTCCTGTCTAATTCATATTATTAGAATTTCCTAGTTTTTAAACTATCAACCAACACAACTTACTTAGACTAGCTTTTAGCCAAGATTTGTTAATTGCTGCACCACAATGAGTAGAAATGAATTGGGGCTAAAATTCAAAAAGAAAAAAGAATCTCTCCCATTTCTCTGATTCTAAATCAAAGTATTTGTCTCCCACCTTCAACCCCTCAGTTCCAGGCATCTAAAATTTTTTAAACTAAATTTCTCTTTTTCCTCCTTAATGCTAGCTCCAGGCGGAAGTGGAAAAACCTCTTCTCAACTTCCGTGAAAATTTCAAGAAAGACATGAAAAAGTACGACCATCATATTGCTGATTTGCGGAAACAGTTGGTTAGTAGATACGCAGCAGTGGAAAAGGTACAAATTTCTCATATGTAAGAAAACCTGGTATGCATGTTCAAAATCTTTCCATGGAAATCCTTATGCTTGTTTTTAGGTAGATATGTGTAGATAGATAAAGAGAGAGATTTGAAAAAATAGTATGTGTAGCGTGATTGTAAGAAGATGGTTCTTCATGTTGTAAACCATCATCCCAAGTAGAAAGAGTGACAATCACCCTGGGAAGCAAAGAAAGTGCCAGCATAGAACTTGGAAGGCAAGATTATGTGGGCCAAACTGCCTAGTTGATGTTTTATGTCCTAAAGTACAGCAGAAGATGATATCCTTTAAGCAATAATGCTTAATTATTAGTTTGATCATTTTTGATAAGTGAAAGGAATGGATGTACCATTTTATTCTTTGCATCTGCCAACAAAAAGTCGTGAAAGGAACCAAATTGTGGAAGGATAATGTAATCTTTGCAGTATCATTTTAAGTTGCTCTATCTTTCTGTGAGGGAGATTGGTTCAAAAATGTGATAAATCAATAAAAATAAAGTTGTCTCAATAAAACAGAATGTCATGTAAATACTGCCTATTGTACACATTTTTCAGACATTTGTGTTATTTATTTATGTAAAACCCAATAGTTTTCTAGTTTTAAAAATGGTGGTACTTAAGGTCTTATCCAGGAGATAATGCACCTATCCATTTTGTTGATGTGCTGGTTGCAAAGTCATCCAGCAACAGCACGTATTCTACTTTTGCTGTGATTTAGTCTGTGCAAGAATAAATCTTATGGAAAGGAAAAGGCAGATAGATATTTCTTTCTGCAGAGAAATTTATTACTCTTGGTTTGTCTCAAGGCTCGAAAAGCATTAACAGAGAGGCAAAAGGATTTAGAGATGAAAACACAGCAGCTGGAGATAAAACTGAGCAACAAGACAGAAGAGGAAATTAAAAAAGCCAGGCGGAAGTCTACTCAAGCTGGTGAGTGTTTGTAGAATGTGTAGTAAAAAGATGCAGGAAAAAGAATATTTGAATGCCAAAGGGAAAACTGGGTGTAAAAAACTTGCAATTGTTTTAGCTAGGAAGAAGTGCATGATTCACTACATTTTGACATTGATCATAATTGCATCCTTGAACTTTTTATCAGCATTTTGTCTGATAAATCACACTTGCAATACCAGTTTGGACTTTCTGGTCCTATTGATAGATTCCTGAGATTTAGTTTCTTCATTTGTAATAAAGACCACTATTACTATTCTATAAAAATGGTAAAGATATAGGTTTTCCTTCCAGTCAAGTCTGACCCTAGGGGGTGGTGAATTGGTGAATCTCCAATTCACAGCTGAGGGAGCCACCATTTTTCCAAAGACAGTTCTGTGGTCATGTGGCTGACATGACTACATGCCAAGGTACACAGAATGCTGTTACCTTTCCCACCAAAGGTGATATCTATTTATCACCTGTATTTTTACATGCTTTTGAACTGCTAGGTTGGCAGGAGCTGGGGCAAGTAATGGGAGCTCATTCCTTTACACAGCAGTGCTTAAGTCTCAAGCTGCCAACCTTCCAGCTGACAAGCCCAGTATCTTAACCACTCAGCAAGTGTGTCCCCTTACTACTATTCTATACTTTCGATTTTAAGATGCAAGTAAATAAGTTAAAGAAAAGTTGCCAGTATTACAGGACATGAGTCTAGCATAATCTTCACCTGGGTTGGACCATCTCTTACACTTCCAGCCAGCAAAGCCTTGGTCCTATCAACTAGGATTTGGTACTTCCAAGCCCAACATACTTGGAGAACAGTGACAGCAGAAGGCAATCCTAATGTTTGTCATTGCTAATACTTCTTAAAATGGGTCAGTTAATTGAACAATGTGATCATTTTTATACCATAAAGATTTAGGGTCCTTTTTTTCTCTTTGCATGTATTTATTTTATCCATGTGACAAACAGAACTGGAGCTAATCTTTACAGTTTTAGGTTTGAAATTACTTATATTTGCTTTTATAAAATTTATACTGATTGCATTGTACAGTAGATGGCAGAAGAGATATTTAAATGACCATCTAAGTCAACTTTACTATAAAATATGTATTTAATCACAATTACCTTTCTTAAAAAGGCAACTGGACTTTAATTACAAGATGATATTGGAGATGTTTCACCTTTTATCCGGAAGGCTTTTTCAATCCACCTAAAAATGAAGAAGCATGGTCAGGAAATATGTACATTTCTAAAAAAGGGTTGGGGGAAGATAAGAAGATATAGCAAGGTTACACACAGCCAGTTTAAACGGGGTATTGTTTCTAACAGAAGGGAGGGGGTTTGGGAGAAAGGATGCAGGAAACAACAGAGTTTTCACAAAGCAAAATAAACAGAGTGATGTTGGGTAATGAATTTTGATTGCCTTTCAGCACTTTGATATTACAGAGCCTCCTGCATAGTTCTTTTTTGACAAATGATTGAACATTTTTCATAAATTGAAGGCTAGTTGAAATCTTATTTCTTCACGATGGTTTACTGAAGAATTTAAAGACTTAATATATGTTGATTCTTTGATTCTTCTTGAAAGCCAGTTACTTTCTTTGTCAGTTATTTGGAATCTGCAGTCTTCAAAATTATTATTGTACTGTTTAAGGTGTAAATGTACTACAGATGAATCAGATGTTTTATGTTGTTTAAATCTCCTAACAATTAGCTGTTTGATCTCCCCAACATAAATCTCTGAATAAGAATCATTGAATTTAATGGAGTAGATCTGTCTATTTGTGTTTGGGAACTTTGTCCTTAGGATGACCCAGTCTGTTTAAGCATGTTTATGGGTCTGAATTGCACACGTATGTTGTGCTTTCTGAAAATTTTCCTAAGTTTCTCTGATACTCCAGCAACATATGGAATGGATAGAATCTTGCCTTACAGAGGAAGTGGGAGGTCTCTTTTTTATGTTTTAATGGCTTTGATACTCAACCAATTTGGATAGCCACAATTATAGAGGGTTTTCTTTATATGCAAGTTTTCCTTGATGGAATCTTCTTTGTGTGAAGGTAGAACATCCGCATGATGTTGTAAGGTCCTGATCACTCCCAGTTTATGTTAAATGTTTTGCAATTTTGTAAGTGGCAGAGTTGATACTGCAAACTATGGGAGGCCATATATGCATGATGTTGTTTCCCCTGGTATAAGCGGTAATATAGAGGTTTATCAATCACATTATCCTTAATTAAAAGTTGAAAACAATAAATGACCTTTTTCTTCAAAGCCTTTGGGATCTTTCTTAAGAGGTTCAAAGGTGTTATTATCATCCAATAAATTGTACATTTTGGCTTTGTAGTCCACAGTGTTGAGAATTACTGTACATCTCCCTTTATCAGCTGGTAAGATGGAAGTGTTGGGTTCTTTTCCTAGAGAAGTTACTGCTCTTGTTTTCTGAGTAGTGAGTTTGGATGGATGGCACTGGCAAGTGCAGCAAATACCTTTATTTTAATTGATCTGCCTCTGATTCGACCAGTTTGTTGTTTATAATAGCTAATTCAGTAACAGTGATTAGATCCACAATAGGAATCTTGTCTAGAGTTACTAAGGAATTTCGTCCTTTGTTTGAGTGCAGTATTTGTGATTGAATTACTGGATTAGAGAAAGACAAGCATACAGAAGCCCCTGAAAAGTGTTGTTTTTTAATTGGTGAAATTGCCAATATTGGTGAAGATTTATCTACTCTTGGTTTAATTTTCCTCTCATTTTGTTTTCTGATGTGTGTCGCTCTTTACAGTTGCATGCAAGGTTTAGTTACTGCTGATCAAATTATATGTTTCACTGAATCCTGAACAGAAGCTGACACAGTCTCTACGTGACTAAGGTACAAATTTAAACAGGACATCTTTCTGCAAATCTGAATACATCCTTTCTATTTATGTGCGGTTCTGCAAGGAATAGTGGAAAGAAATTCCAAAAGACTCTTAGTTGGCTCCATGAAATTTTTGGAAATTGCTATTTCTGCCATGAAGGTGTGATAAAATATTGGCTGTTTCCTTATTTTGAATTGATAAACCACTGCACGCATAGTCAGCATGCAATCGAATTACAGAAGGATGTCATATTTAACTTCCACATAGAAGCTGTATTAGCTCTGTTCACCTGAGGCTTCTCTGAAATATATAATTTGATCACTAGCACCTAAACTTTAAAATGCAGTTTGTACATTGGAATTTCCAAAGGAGGGAAACAATAATTTTTCATATTGTGTTTCATGATTTTAATGCAGGGAGCCCTAAAGGGGAAAAAGGATAGTCAATAATAAAATTGAAGTTTGTTTCTTCATCTTCTCTTAAACATTATTAATATGAAGTTAATGAGGCATGCTGATCAACTAGCTAAATCTGCAATATATTTCTTAATAGCTTCCTTACTTCTACTAAAGATGAAAAGATTAATTTTCCTTTTCAGTGTTTGACTTTTCCTTTTTATCTTGTGAAGTATCTTTCTGGTATATGAATCTTCACGTTTATTCATGAGATTAGCTTTTGCTTTTTTTCTGAATTAATCTGAATTAGCTACTAGGGCTGTATAGTGCAGTGCCTCATATTGAAAGGCAGAAAAATGTTTTGATATGCTTAGAGGCAATTGTGTAACATCTATTTTCTTAATATTTTCTTAAAGCAGCAGCATCTTTCACCAGAATTACATAGCTGCCCTGCACAGCTGCAATACAATCCCAGGAAAGATGGAAAAAGGAAATTATAGTGGTATTGTTAGTAATGGTAAAGTGCCATTTGGGTAGGTAGATGAATTATACAAAGAACTCACACCGTGGTTTGGGGATTTTCTTTGTAGGAGATGATCTCATGCGTTGTGTGGATTTGTATAACCAAGCTCAGTCAAAATGGTTTGAAGAAATGGTAACCACCTCTCTGGTAAGTTAAATTTGGCCTTATCATATAGTACATATTTCAGAAGTAAGTTTTTTCCACCTTGAGTAGAGTTATAATTTCCAGGCTATTTGAAATTCCTGTTCTTGAATTTTGGTTCAAAGTTACTGTCATGTATTTTGTTTTTCTGAGACTAAAGTGAAATTTATTTTTTAAAAAAGAATGGGGCTAATTTTGAAAGCAGCAGTCCCCAAATGAGTTTATATTACATGTTTAGCAGTCCCCACAGCCTATATCCATTACCCTTCACATTTCCTAGTCTTCTGTCTGCAACATAAGCTTTTGATGGTTGGGGCAAGAAACTACTCCCTGTAATATCAGGATGTAGATCTCTTACTTGAGAGAATGCTTAACCTCTATGCTTAAAAGAGATCACTGAGCGGTTTGTCTATAGCTGCTATGAGCTTGTCTGGTGGTCAGTCTTTGAGAAAACATGTATCTGTCCACTCATGTCAGAAGTGTGAATTATATTGGGAGGGAGGGAAGGAAGGAGTAATTTTTCAAGGGGCTATAATAGTGCATCATAGTGAGAGATTTTGATTTGTTTTGCTTGCATTGTTGGAGCTTGGAGGGTTCAATAAAATAGATATTTTAAGGAATTAAACCTGTCAAAGAATTTTACTTTTTAATGAACAATTATACCTAGTCTGGTTTGCCATCATGATGACATGATTTTGAGGAACTCCAAGGGCCATAAAAAGTGTCTGTTATCTGTGGATTGCCCACCCTTGCTTTAGTGAGCAGACAAATTACCTAAATCGATTAAAATGAATAAAAGTTCATGTTATATTTGATTCACAATGGTAGGGCTTTTTTCCTTATCCATTAATGGAGATGTTTCATTTTTGATTTCAGGAACTTGAGAGGCTGGAAGTAGAGAGGGTGGAAATGATTCGGCAACACCTTTGCCAATATACACAGTTGCGACATGAGACGGACATGTTTAACCAAAGTGTGAGTCTGCTTCACTTGGAATTCTTTTCGACAGAGCGCTTCTGCAAGCTCTGTCTGAAATGTTGTGTAGAGTTCTCTACCTTCTAATGTCTATGACTGCATAATAACAAATGACTCGGCTGTCTTAAAAAGTACTGTTTAATAAGAATTAGTCGTTTGGGATTCTTGAAATGGGATTCTTGATTGTGTAAGGTCAAGATTCAAGATCTATATTGGAAGAGGATATTTGTAATCATTAACTCTACAAAGTTGAAACATGGAAGAGCAGGCCTGCTTATTGAAGAAGAAAAATAAATGTTCTCATTTGTACTGTAATGTATACCAGGTACCCCTTTGTAGATATTGGAAAATAATGGCATCTGTCTCTTGTATTTTTCAGACAGTGGAACCTGTGGATCAGTTGCTTCAGAAAGTGGATCCAGCCAAAGACAGAGAACTCTGGGTAAAAGAACATAAAACCGGTAACATCAGACCAGTGGATATGGAAATATAGACTTCTGTGACCAAATGGGTTTTTGGCTCCACCTAGTTCGAGGGAATTCCATAAAGCTTCAAGAGGAGGAATAGGACAGATGTTCCATTGTCAGCTTCCGTATCTATTTATTATTGTCTGTAGGGACTATTTCTGTCATGTCTGATCATTTATTCCATTCCTGTAGTGCTATGCCTTAAACATCCAACATTCCAGGGTTGAGAAGCTACTCTTTTTCCTTCTTTTTGAGACAGACTCATAGCATCCAAGCACGTGCAGCTCCTATGATCAATGGCTGGGTCTGTTTGCTGGTACAAAAAGAATGTTGCTATTCTGTGGTTATCTATTTTGTGCTACTCCCCTTGCATGATGCTCTGTTTTGTACTGTCATGTTGAGACACAATAAGGCTGTGCCAAACATATGGACAGATGAGTTTGAATGTGATTCTGGAAGCAGGGAGATCCTCCTGAATTTTCCCACTGAATTTGGTGGGAATGGGGAGATGGTTTTAAACCTTCTTCCTTCTCTCCCATCTATACTTTATGAATGGAGTTCATAATGCTTACCTACCTCACAGGGATGTTGTGAGGATAATATCTGTAGAATATTATGTTTCATTGACTATTGTCTCCTATAACTGCAAATGCTATTGCAAGGCTGTAGTGAAAAGGCTTTTTCAGATAAAGAAAATGAAGCCATGGGTCAGGAGACAATGTGCCCAGAGAAAACCGCTTGGGTTGGCCCTCTTTTTTACTGTCTCTCAGGTACTTATTGCTGCAGTCCTCAAGCTACTTATGATCTTATTGTCTTCTCCAGGATCTGCAGAAATAATCAGAGAATTGAAACCATTGACCCCTTATAGAAAAAGAGCACTCACAAGGCACAATTGCCTCTCATAAGGTGTGCTTCAGAGCCTTTGGAAGACTGTAAGAAAACCAAATTCAAAGTGTATCTCAGTCTGCAAAATAACCTACACAAAATTATTACAGGCCTCTGCCAATATGTCTTCCCTGATATCTAATTTTGTGCTTCTGTCACAAAGATCTCTGGATGAATGACCCAACAAAATTCAAGTGAAAGTTGGGTTTGGGGAAGATTTTGCATGCCTTTGGCTCTTGAGTTCCCACTCTTGGCAGCTATTTTAAAAAGTTTTTTTTATTTTATAACAGAATTCAGGCCATGTTAAGTCCCATTACAAAGCTATCAGATGGCCAAAAATCAGCACAAGTGAGTTAAGAAGTGACTATATTAATCCAGCCAAAGATGCATTATACAGCTAGATATTTTCAGAAGTGCGGCTATTTATGATGGTACTACAAGACCTACCAATTGATCCTGAGCTCCTGTACTTCAGAAACTGTCGGGGAAAAACGTTCCCCTCCTTTTTTCATTTGTCTTGCAATGGTGTTTGTACAGCACAAATATTTGCTTCAAGTATCAGAGCTTTAATTTTTTTGTACTGCCAAATATTTTGTTTAAACATATGTCATAAACATCTAGCCTTCATTTCTTTATTTCCTAAATCATTTTTTTTTTCTGGAATGCATTTGTCAGTTCTTTGACCAGACTTCCCATTAGCACTGTAACTTTTATCCTTCTATTTTCAAAGTAATAATTTTAACTTTAAACTAAAGAAGTAATCTAGATAATCTGAGTCTCTTAAATTCAGAAAATGTATGGGAGGAAGTTTGGAGTGAGAGATGGCATTGTTTTGCTTGATTATTTAATGCTTACATTATTAAATACATTATGACAAAAACTGTCGACAAGCTATTCCAGTTAATTACAGCTCAAATGTGCCTCATTTGATTTTTTTTTTTGCCTTTGGGTTTGCTTTTTGTTACCCACAAAGTCCCTTTTTTTTGTTTCTATTGTCATTACAGGTTTATAGTAAGAAATATAGTACATTTTGTCTTTTTCCCAAGAAGCTAACTGTCAAGATTTGCAAAAAGTACAATTTATCTTGCTGTATGTGGGAGTGCATTAAGGCCTGGACAGAAAACAATATAAAAATAATTTCTAAGGCTATTTAGTTTCTTTCCTATTTTGAAGCTTGTGATATTTTGGTATTCCTTGAATCCTTTTCCAGCTGATTGTTTTCAGAGATTCTTTTAGTTGTTGTTGCCCATTGATTTCTGGGCTCTTTTGGTTTTTCCTATTTGACACTCTTTAATTGTATGCATTCTTGATAGAATGGACTGCAGTTCTTTCACTCCAACTTTCTTCCCAAACATCAAGCAACATAAAGGAAACTTCCTGTGGCGAATTCCAAAAATTGCCTGTTTTTCCGAGATTTAAAGTTTCCCCTTTAATTAAATTAAATTAAATTGAATTGAATTTAAAATAAAAGGTAAAGGTTTCCCCTTTCAGTAGTGTCCGATTCTGGGGGTTGTGTTCATCTCCGTTTCATAGTCAAAGAGCCAGCGTTTGTCTGAAGATGCTTCTGTGGTCATGTAGCCATCATGATTATATGTTGAGGCGCAGAGAACACTGTTACCTTCCCACCAGTTTAAGCAATTTATTTGTTTATCTTTTTCATGCTTTCAAACTGCTAGGTTGGCAGAAACTGGGGAGAATAACAGGAGCTCATCCCATTATGGGGTGCCTGGGTCTCAAACTCGGGTTGCCAACCTTTCGGCCGACAAGCCCAGTGTCTCAACCGCTAGACCACTGCGCACCCATTGAATTTAAAATATGTTTATCTTATTTTCTAGAAATTCAAAGCGCCTTAATTGTAAATGTAAAACATTATCTGGATCCTTTGGTTTTCATGTGTCTGCTGCTTTTTATCAACTAGCAATTGTCTCCTTTTTGTTATTTCAACGTCTTTCATCATTATCTTGCCCATTATTGTGTTTTTCTCTTTTCTTCTTTCACTGGAAGTTCCAGGGACGAGTGATAACAAAATGTGATTTGATTGCAGAAAACTCCCCAAGATTTGCAGAAAATTGCAAATAGATTCATAGGTCTGTTTATGTGATTATTTCAAACAATACAGTATTTTCTTGGCTAAATCCTTATCTTAATCTATTTTCTCTTTTAAGTTCTACATTTATTTTAAAACATTATTTTAAATGAAAGATGAAAACACATGTTGCTCACTAGCATTAATGTTATGTTCCCCAGGAATATCCAAAATGGGTTGCAGCAAAGAGATTGAAACCTTTTTCAATCTCTTTTCAAGTCTTTTGGAGGCTTGAGCTATTAAGAACCAAAATGAGGGTTGTGAGCCTTTCAGTAGCTTACGATATTAATTTCACCACTTAAAACTCCTCAAACCACCATGTGAGTTTAGCCTTTGACAGGTCATGCAAAACTCAGTGTTCCCTCAGTCTGATTAGAAGTTGCATCCCTCAGATAGAAGATCCATGCAGTCTTGGTTGCTTTTGCAGTCACTCCTGCATGGTCATGATTAATGTAACCAGGGATCACAGTAAGAGAGCAAGATTTCAGTTGTTGATCAACTTACAACATCTGCCATTTGAGATCCTTTAGTTATAGCTCAAGAATTTGAGGGAAAGTAATTGCCAATTCCTTTTTTTTTTTGCTTTGTAGAAGTCTCTTTTCAGACTTGTTCAGAAACATTGAGCTGTCAAATTTATGTGGTCTATCCCACTCAAATCACCAGTGCTACTTTTAGTATTCTTCCATTTTTTTCCTAGGACAGGATATAACTCACCTGGATTTTTTTTTAAGCTTTATTTTACCTTGTAAAGCAGTTTTGGGTGAAACCTGCATATTTCATTTTAAACTTGCTCTTTAGAATATTCTGTCGTTCAATTAGTTGTTTGCTGATTTGTGTTTTGGATTAGGGATATGTCTACATCTAGATTTCCTTGCCTCCAAAATGCAGAATGAGACAGACATATATTAGGAATATAAAAGGAGAGGAGGATTAGCATGTCAGGTTATGTGAGGCTCTGTTTTTGAACTTCAGCACTTCACTGCCTTTTTAATTTGCTGTTGTGATCCTTTTACATTGCAGTGGATCTGCATTTGGATTTTTTTTTCTTTGCAAATATTATTCACTGCATTCCTTTTCCATGATGTTTTGATATGATCTACAGTTGTGGAATGAATTGTGCCTTTTGCTTCTTATTTAGCTTGGATGTTCATCAGATTACCCAGACATTTACAACCTGATTTTGTTTTAATGTGGTTTCCAGCTGTTTAATCTCTCTTAATAACATAGCTCCTATTCCTTAAACACTTCCCAATGCTCAAGATTTGATTTGTTCTTGTTTTAGGATTCACAAGGAAGGTTGTAAAGCTTTGTGAAGTTCTAATCAGTGTCTTGTGAAAAGGTATATTGGAGAGAAAAACATGAGAGAATTGCATATTTTGCAAAGAAAACACTTTGGAATTACTGTAATTAAATAGTAGTCTGAAGTTTGGCAGATTTTTAATTCCATGTCATCCTATAGATGAATGTAAGCATAGATCAGTAATGTACAACAATGTTGTAATACAAAGGCCTCCTTGTTTAATATTATGGATGTGCTACTCTGTTTTTCAGTTCAATTCACTCAGAGTGGTCTGTTCTTGCTAAGCTGTTTGGAAGGTTCCTTCCTTAAGGTTTTATATAAATATCCTTGCACTTTTGCAAAAGTTAAGCATTCCCTGGATCTGTTATTACTTCTGTCCTGAAAATAGATGGTGGTATTTTATATAAGGCTTACATTCAAAGAATTGAAAAACCAATAGAAGAGAATATTTGTAGCTCAGGGTTGGACTGTGGAGTGATGTTCTCTGAGCTTGGTTTCCAGCAGACATTTTAGCACCAAAACTATAACATCACCAGATGTCACAGATGCAGTCAGATCTGAAACACAGTTAGTTAAGTTCTTCTAAGTTAAATCTACTGACCGCAGCAAATCCTCTGTTATTTAACCTCAGTTCTCTTTGCCTGTGATCTTCATGATGTGACAATACACCTCTGCTTCTCTTACTTTAATAGTATGTCTCTATTGTGAATGGGGCTGAAAAAGACTTAACATTGAATTTCCAATCCTGAATTCAGTGAAGAAAGGCCAAAAGTATGTGCGATTTCTCCATTTATTTTTTATCTCATAAGTTTTTTTAAATTATTTCTATTTTAGTGTAGGAATAAACCTAAGCAAATAGATTTACCCTTTCTTAGTACAATCCTTCCTGCTATTCAGAATTACATTCTCCTATATTGGAATTGAATTCATTCCAGCTGGCATTTTTAACAGAGCAACCTTTATGGCTCATAAGGAAGGAGAAAGTAACAAATGTTGTTGGTGTTAAATAACACACCACGCTAAAATTCCTGCTGTAAGACAAATACCTTTAGAGCAACTCATTATTATTCCTTATGCTTTTAAGGGATCGTTCTCCTAGGCTGATAAAAGCCTATGAAAAAGTTCAAATTCTGTACACCTCTCTCTCTCTTTCCCCTCATCCCCTGCACCAGAATGAAGCCCAAATTAAGAGTCTTAAATCTTTCTAGTGTGCATTTTCTTCTATCATATTTTCCTGCATGCAGCTAACATTTCTGTTCTGCTTAGCCCATGCCTAGTGAGAAATGGGAAGATGAAGAAAATGCAAGTTTATTCTAGAGTTTGTTGGGCAGATGCTTTCTGTTGGCATGGTGACTCTGCATTCTCTTATTAACCAGGGACTGGATATGAAAGGTCTCAGAATACCCAGCAGAATTTTTAAAAACAACCATTTTGAAGGCAATGCAAGAGAAAAACATCACAAGCAATTAATCTGTGCAAGGAGTTGGGTTTGAATGATTCTAAAATCAGATTGGGCAAAAAAAAAATGTTTGATAAATATATATAAGATTTATGGTCATCAGTCCTTATTTACACTTTTTTCAGGAGTTGGAATGACAAATCTTAACTATTTGCCCTATATTGATCAGATTTTTCTTCTCATAATCATGAATATCAGGATGATAATAATTGTTCTAAAGTTATGTTTAAAAGACAGAGAAATATTAGGATACTTGCTGATCCTTTTTCCCCTTATAGATTTATTCAGCAGATATTTGGAATTCAGAAAATAGATGTTTAGACCATTAATATACTGAAGGCCATGGAGCAATGTATACAAGGATTATCTCTGCATGTATTGTTATGCCTCTTATTATCACTCAAGATAACAAATACATTGTACAAAGCAAGTCACTGATGGCCAAAGTAGAAAATCAACATTTGAACTATCCTTCTGAGATTTTTTAGATTATAATTCCAATAGCAGATAGAGTTGGTTTAGCAATGTCTAAAGGCATATTGTACCAATACAGCAGCATTGATACATCACTCTGTGAGTTGGGCAGCAAATAAATTGAATCCATAAATAAAAATATGAACCTATTTTTCCATTTTTCAATCATATTATAGTGTCCCAGGTAGCTAGCTGAAGCATTTTTAACATTACTTGCATTCCATCATAAACCTCAAAACAGACTGATGGAATGGGATCTTCTGGGAATGCTGTTGTGTTTTTCTTCTGACAGAAGATGAACTTTCAGTAAAACAAAGATAATTTGCCCATATGAAAAAAGTGATTAAAGGCTTGTATTCCAAGTATTTTTACTGGAAAATTTCTTTAGGCCAATCACATTCATATTGTAAGTGGATACATAACGATTTAAAACTTGTCTATCAGAATAATTTAGGAGCATAGTTATGAATTTGGTTAATTCGTAATTGTGAACTCGTGTACATAATGTGGACAGGGTTATGTGAAGAGTGTAAATGAATACATTTTATGTAGTCCAATATCTTGAAGTCTTTTTCTGTTCACCAGTGGATATTCCTTACTTTGCAAATGCTTTACCTAAGCATAGCAAGGAATTATTCTGAATGGCATTTCTGCTGAAGGTAGCTGGATAAGTAGCTAAATATACTGAGACAAGCTCAAAGGTGCAGAGATCATCTTTAGGCCCTAGGATTTATCGAAATTGATTTTAAACCTCAGCAACACAGCAACTGCATCATATAGGGGGAAAAAGAACTGTGTGAAGCTTAGGCGGGAACTGAATCTAATCATCCCTTTGAATTGCAGATTTCAATTCAGTTGCTTTTGGATCAGTTCTAGAATTCTGTGGGCTTTTGTGAAAAGTTAAATTGGCGATTCAAATTAAACTGAAACAAATCATGGCTGACTTGCACAACTTCCTCAAAACATTTTCAGCAGTTTGATGAGCCTTTGCTCTCAAATGTAGTTTTGAACACTATACGTTATACCAGGAGGTGGCACCACATGCATCTCATGTTGCCAGTCCAGGGTGGATTTGCTTGCTTGCTTACTGTTTCTATAACTTTCATTTGCTTTTCATCTAAACACGTCAACAAAAATATTTGTAAACCCAAATGGATGTGGAACATCTTCAAAGATGTCTTGGCAGTTTGTAGCAATAATTATTTGCTGAAAAGCAAGACAAGGCTATAACAGCTATAGTATGCCCTTACTAGTTTAATATTCTCACCACAGGAATCTTGCAGGTTTCTGTTTCTGAGACAATGAAGCATTCGGATTACACCCATAGATTCTTCAGCTACTCAAAGTATTAGATTTCTTGTTTTATTGGGGGGGAGGTCCTTTCACCCCTCTAGCTGGACAAGTGCTGAAATGCATTCTCTATTCATGTACGATGATTTGCTTGCGAAATCTGTTGATGGATAATGCACAATTTCTCATTGAGATGACGTGTTACACTAAGCCAAGGTTGGGTAACCTGCAGATCTTGGACTCCCCAGCACCCGAAGACTGTACTACTAAAACTGGGGAGCAGAGTGGCCAAATTTCAGTGTGATTATTTGGGCTGTTTTTCTTGTTTGGGGGAGATTTAAGAATACAAATGGTCATGGTTGCTTTCCAGAGTTCTGGAAATACACAGCCCTAAACAGAAACAATATTGCAGCCTCTAACCGGAATTGTGGCTCCGGACCTTGTAGAAGTTGTCATCTCTGCACTAAGCTTTAATGTCACTTGTTTGATTTGGCCTAGTGTATTCCATGAACCTATTTCTTGTGGTTTAAAAATATGCTTGATATTAAAAATATGCTTAATCTTAATATTATGTATGAACTTGTGTGGTTTATTTAAAAAAAAATCCTGGTTAAAACAAAAACAGTTTAACACATTATATGTTTTGTGGTCACCTTGATCATAAGAGTCAAATCTTGGTTTTATGCTAAAATTCAGGTACCAATTTGGTTGTTTTAAAATGTCGCAGTCCTGTTCACGTCAGTGCAGAAACATGTTCTATTTTTTTTCCTAAAGAGAGATGAATGAGATTATAACTTTAGAGACTTAAGAGATTTTGCACTTTGGAGGTAAAAATCTACTTTATGAATTTTTATAGAATTTTTTTTTTTTTACAGATTTAACAGTAATAGAGAATATCAGGTATAAAACCTTGGCATCTTTTGCAACTGGTTCTCATCAAACTTAACCAGACAAACTCCACATTTCATTATCTTAGATCCACACAGATGCTCTTTTCAAATTATTCTGTTTATTACATTTTTTTTTCCAAAGATGCTTGTGGAAGGTGGTTTGAATAAATTATTTTAGAGTTTTTGAATTTATAGAAAGTGCCATACATCCTTGTTGTGCCACCACTATACATTGATCTTTTCAGCCTAAAACATGTTACAGCAAACCTAGGAAAGAAAATTAAGGACCATCTTCATAGTTTGAGTACTTTTAGTCATACCTATATAGTAGCAATAACATTTGTTGCCAAACAAGCAAGAAAATATGGCTGCAGTCAAAAACCTAGCAAAGTGAATTTGTATCCCATTACAATTAATGCATATTTACTACTCCCAGTGGATTATTTTAAATGTTTATAGGAACCATCATCATGCTTAAATCTCAGTTGTCTCAGTTTCATTTGAAATATGGCAAATAAAACTTTATTCATTTCTCAAACTAATTTCCATGAGAATCTTATTTTTCATTACTTTTCTCCAAATTAGCTAAATTTGCTATATTTCCCTCTTATCAGAGAAGTCCTTTTCTCATACACATTAATTTCCAAACTTAAACTTAACACAAGCTTATAGGGATAAACAAATTCAGATGATGTATTCATTATCATTATCCAACATAACTGTTTTTCAAGTATATTAGCTTGGGAGGATAAATTTGGCCAGCCATTAGCTTTCCTCCAAAGCAGATTTTTATAAATAAAATAGTACTGCCTATCTGGTATTTTTATCCTCTACCCTTTACTAAACACTTTCTAATTTTTTACAGTAAAATATGTCTTTTACCAGCAGTAATGACTTTGAGTTTCATAATATTTTACTGCTATTTTTTGGCTAACTAGATATTAAAAACTTCATTCTACTGTAAGCCCTGTGTATTAATAATAGCAATGAGTCTTTAATCATTGTGAACACTGTTATATGGCTTTTTGTACCATGCAATTGTATCCCTAAAATACTGTGGCTGAAGAGGTAAATGCGTGTTAAGATTCAAGGGAAATGTTGGTTCAGGTATGTCTCCTGTGTGTTAATGTCCATGGAGTTGCACCAATTTACCCCAGCTAAACATCTGTCCTTCAAATGTTGAAAATATTTGCTATACAGTTTTTTTTGTTTTATGTACAAACATTTCCATAAACTTTGTATTCTCCGCCTATTTTAGCAAATTTGTATTATGCACTTGAAAAGCTTTGTCTCATCTCATGTAAAATAAACTGTACAGTCCATTGAATTATTTCCTGAATTTTGTTAATGTATAACCACTATTTCCATGATCATTTTACCATAACCAAATTCATCCAAAGGTGAGTACAGTATGCTTTATAAACAAAATAGAAGTAGTGTGCCAGATTTGGGTTTTTAATATAGTGGGAAGCCTTAGTGAAAGTTTTTCTCTCCTTCAGAAATGAAATATTCCAATGATCTCAAAATTCTAAAATTCTTCTGATCCTTGAAGAATACTCAGAAATCTCAACAATGCAAAATGTGGTGATCCATATGTTAGGTGAGAGTTGCATGCCAGTACTGCACCGATATTGCAGGAGTTGCATCAGCTAACAGTTTGATTTAAAATGGTAGTCATTCCTTCTACTACTACAAAAAAAGGCTTATATGGCCTGGGTCCAGGATATCTGTAAGACTGACTCCTTCAAAGACAATCTATAAATCATCCTGTTCAATTAATCTGTGGGAGTGTTATAGGTTCCTCCTCCTTACAGGTCAAGAGGGAGTTGACCAGAAGGAGGTGTTTCTAAGATGGTGGACTCTGCTGCCCCCACTGAATGTTGGTCTGCCTGATTCTAGCCCAGCATTGTAACCATTATATCATGCTGGCTTACTTCAGAATTTCCATAAAAATAGATAATACCTTTCTCCGAAGCACAGCACACTTTGCCTAAATACTTAGAGGTGCTTTATGACATGCCCTGGTTCTGTGAAGGAGTTAAGCAATCTGAACTAACCCCAAATAATTGACTTTCAATAATTTGAAAGACTACAAGCACAGCATTCAATTCAGGATTGCTGTAGCAGTGATGAATTACAGTCTTATTGTGCAGCAATTGCTCTTTTCTTGTAATACAAGATCTGGCTTAGTTTTATTTACTGGCCAAAGAGATGCTTTGGAGTATGACTCAGATTATCTTTTTGATTTGCATAATTTATTTTCTTTGCAACTTCACAACTTGAAGTTGTTTTGGAATACCTAACTGAAGGCTGAATATGGTTTGCCTTTGGGGAAGTTGTCAGGTTACGTTTTCCTGAGGTTTGATTTTGTAAGCAAATTCTCTCTGCCTAAAGTCGCAACAAAGTTTAAAAAACAGGCATCTGGACTGGATTTTTCTCAAGTCGAAGACGTTTCGCCTTTAATCC
>JANHZU010001343.1:49417-66403 GCA_032468055.1 Acrochordus granulatus | reverse complement strand
TCCAGTCCAGATGCCTGTTTTTTAAACTTTGTTGCGATGCAATTACCCTGGACGAGTGAGAGTCTTCACAGATCTGCTTAAAGTCATAAATCTCTAAGGTGGGGAGACATCTATTCATTGGCATGTGCTGCAATCTCTTTACTCTCTATACTCTTCATGGCCTCAGCAGAAGTAATCATTTAAGGGATGAAACTTCAAGAAAATCCTGGCTTATACCTACTTGGAGCCTCAGCAATTCATGGTAGAATAATCATAGCACATATAGATAGTCCTCGATTTACAAGCATTTTAATAATAACTGACATTACAACAGTGTAACTTGCAAATTTACAAGGTCCTCGCACTTACAATCATCACAGTGTCCACATGGTCATGTGATCAAAACTTGGTTGCTTGGCAGCCAGCATGTTTTTACAAAGGTTGCAGTGTGCCAAGGTCATGCAATTGCCATTTGTGACTTTCCCAAGGGCTTCTGACAAGTAAAATCTATGGGGGAAGCTGGGTTCGCTTAATAATAATATGATTTGCTTAACAACTGCAGCAATTAAAGTTAAAAAAATTGGATGTGACTCAATGATTGCTTCACTTAGCAATAGAAGTTCTGGCCCCAATTATGGTTATAAGTTGAGGACTGCTTATAGAGATCAGGCTGTAAACCACCAAAGACTTGAAGCATGTTTGAAAACAGGAGAAAGAAACATACGTATAGCTTTCTATGTGTTATGAAAGAACACAAAAATGAGCACCCTAATTTAGAGGTTAAACACCTATTACTGTATATTTTATAATGAAAATTATGTTAATTTTGTGGGGTTGGCAGTTGCTGAGCCACCGCTACAACTGAAATTTGTCAGTGCAATTTCTGAAGATTAGTAGTATAGTTTCCTCTATTTTTTCAAGTGGAAAAGTATAAAATCATTGCTTACCTTTAGAAGAGATTACTAGCAGTCCTTGGTAAAAGACTGGGATTGGGACTGGAATATCCATTACCAACTGATGCAATCATAAAGCACAACCTCACATGACTCTGCTTAGTGACAACAATCCTCATTGTTCCCATTGCTGTTTTAAGTGAGGATCACAAATCATTAAGCAAGGATTTCCTTGCAACTTTCTCTTGGCTTCCAAGAAGCAAAGTCAGTGGGGAAGCCAGCAAAAAGTTGCAAGTCCCAGGTGGCTCACAAGAGGTCAACAGGCAGGTCAATGGCTGCTGCTGGGTGAGTAGAGTGCATGAGAGTGCAGAGGTGGCCAATGAGGCACAGCAGAGCTGGGGATATCTGCTGCCACATGGGGGAAGATGTGCAAGGGTGTAAGCAGCCCAAGCCACCATGCAGCAAGAAGCTCAGATCCTCAGCACCTCCCTGGGTTTAGCCAGGATGGTGAGTTGAGCAGAAGGGAGGGGGGCAGTTGTAAATGCAGGCTGGCTTGAATTTTTAATCACATGACCATGGGGCACTACAATAGCTATAAGTTCACAGGCCAGTTGCAAGCCCATTTTTTCAGCACAAGTAACTTTGTGACCCACAAATAACATTGTGAAGGCATGTCTTGATGCTTCGACAGTGAGTTCAAGTATGGGCTAGAAAGCTCAGAACAATAAAATTTTAAACCCAGTGATTGACTCAGCTTGGTGGATGCAGTATTTTCCTGGGACATGCATTTTTACCACAAGTAACTTTCTATGGTCACTGAACAAACAGACATTTTATACATTTGAAAGGCAAAACTCCTAAAATACAACTGATAAATGTGTAAAAAGCAAACCCAAACCAAATGCCAGTTATTCCTCTTTGCTAGATGCTGTCCATTATTTTCAGTGTTTTGCTTCCCTTAAAATGAAACACAGAATCAAAATTTGATCCTCTCTGAAATAAAACATCTCTAATAATGTAATAAATACAGCTAAATTGTAGTCCAGAGGATTAGAGGTGACCTGGCATCACTCTATAAATGGCCCCTGAATGAATGACAGGGATATGCAATTCTAGTTCCTCCAAGCTGTTCATTATGCCCTCCAAGGGTGTAATTAGGATCTGGTTGGCTGGAGGATCACAGGAGGGGCCCTTTAGGGCAGGGGTGTCCAACCTTGGCAACTTTGAGATGTGTGGACTTCAACTCGCAGAATTCCTCAGCCAGCTATTGATTCTAACCCTCTGCTTAGTGCAAGAAACCTACCTAAAGTGTCTGCTGCAACAGAGGAATGTGCTGGTTATCACCTTTTAAGAGCTGCATTTCTCCAGGACTGGCTACATCCAGGACTCTTCTCTCCGAAATGAATCTACTCCCAGTAATAACTGGGCGATACCCTTCGAAGGGTCCTATTTTCAAAGCAATTCCACTCAGCAGCAAGGTCTTTTCAGGGGGTGTTCCCCGAAGTGGAAAGCTTGCCCAAACCTATATGTCCCACCCCTTCCCAACTGAGTTTCTGAAAAGAAGGAAAAACCTAACATTTGGAAGACAGCCTCTGCTGGTTGGTGCTGTTGTAATATTTATTGTCAGTGTCTTAACTTTTCAACTTTTACTTCTGTTGAATTCTGCTTGAAGCAGTTTTGGAGCACAGCGGCATAGAAGGATTAGAAATGAAATGAAATTGGATTTTTTTTCTTGTAATTGTTCCTATCAAGGTTTGTTCAGCATACAAAAGATGGTTCTGGTCACCAACCTCTGCCTCAACACAGATGAACAATGAACTTTTCCAATCTCTATTCCCCTTTTCACATAGAGGTCTTCCAATTATTGCTAAACTACAATTATTAGCTTACCTCACCATGGATTATGTTGGCCAGAACTACTAGAATTCTGGTTTAGCAGCATCTAGAAGATCTTGTAAAAAGAATTGCATATCAGCCCAGCAGTTCTCCTTCCAGAATTCAATAAAAAGAAATTGAGGAGGAGGGAGAAGAAGCTAATCTGGCCTGTCTCTCAATCTTCCTCTTCTTTTTTCTGGGGATAAAAAGGATTCAAAATGGTTATTATCATGGCTCATGAACAAGGATAGATTGTTCAGATGTGTCTGAATTTGGGGGAAAAAATAGCTTGGGGAAGACGTTGTGTTTCCTTTCCAAACGTGGAAATAGCTGGTATTTGTGAGGATCCATCTGTGGGGGAATTGGTCCCGTCCCTGTGAATTTCCTACGCCAGGGCCATTTTGTGTATGTCAATTCCCTGTGTATTTGGGAACCATCATGGAGTGACCGCAACCCGCACATAAATCCCGGCTGGCAGCAAGGGAGGGAGAGTTCATTTTTCAGCGGGCTGTGACTCACATGGTGGCTTTTACTGCCGGACGATGAGGATGCTCCTCTTGATGCACAAGGTCAGGCAGCTTTCTGACCGGCACAGCTAGGTAACTGGCAAGAGGGCTGCTTGTCCTCAGCTAGTGCAGGCACCTGATGATTTGTCAGGGGCATTGTTTGAGGATTGATTTGAGGTTTCAGAAGAAGTGCCGCTTTGCTCGAGTGGAGCCTGCTGTGGAATTTAGTCTGGCTTAAAGTCAGATGATTTCTTGATCAATCTTCTGAAGCTTGGGGAAAGGAATAAAAGTCTGAGAGGAAACGTTCTCAAGGCCCAAGTAGCAGATAATTCCGTTCAGCAGCTGTCCCACCCCAGTCTTACTTTCCTACCTCTGTGCAAGAGAATATGCCTAGTTGTCTAGGACAAACTTTGGAACAATTAACAGGCAACGTTAATAGCCAGTCGGGGCTGATGAGAATTAGAACCCATGAAATTTAGTTCTGTTTTAATAAATAAAAAACAAATACTGCTGTTGCCCCCGTCCTGTTAAGAGAAAAACATTCACAGATGCACAGATCTGAGAAATCTGAGATACTTTAACCTTCAGTGCTCGCTAGCTCTTGTGAAATGTCTCAGAATGAAAATCTAATGCCATTTATTTTTAATTTTAAAATATAGACATTTGTTGATGAAAGGACTATCTTGTTTCTGAAAGCTTGCTGAGGCTTAGTATATTACATAGTGTCAGATGCATTAGATAAAAGCCGCCTTATAACTAACATAAAAAAAAAGAGGAATGGAAAAGGCACAACCAGTCAGCAGAGAGGAAGCACTGGCAAACATTTCAGACTCTTCTTAAAGTGGACGGAGAAAGTATTGAAAATTTAGTCTATGCTAATTATTTTGAGTGCATAGTTTCAGTCTCTCTACTGTATCTAAAACAACAAAATATGTCTTCCTGGATGTCTTATTTGAAATATATTACAGCTCTCCTTTCCAAAACAGCAAAATTTGTTTTTATTTACAGGTGCAAACTGTGGTAATGTCTACATTTCTGAAATCAGCTCTTTGAATATATTTACGGGAAAGCCACAGATTCCTATGGTATTTGCTAATGACTTTCCTGTCTGTAATATTTTTATTATACATGTCACTAGATATGTATTCCAAACTGCACTGTTATGTCTTAGCATTGCAAACCAAATTTACCTTCCTTTGAATATTCATTATAAATTGGATCTTTTTGGTTGACTGGTTTGTTTACATATTGACCAAAGAGATACGTTATATTACATTAACAAAATTATTTGTGAAAGGAAACCAATGTAATTTTTTTCAGGGGTGATCTTAATAGATTATTTATGGACTTATAATGAAATGTCTAAAGTGCCAAAAGAATAGTAAAAGCCATCTAATTCACTTGAAGCAAATTCAGTGGGAATATTGTGGTTTCTTCTCTAAGCAATTTTCAAGTCACAATTAATATGGCAATAGTTACATATGCTAAAAAGATGTAAAACTGGTCTTTGCTTAGAGTAATGCATTTTCACTGGCTCTAATTAGGTATTTTATTTGACAAATGATAACATTCATGATTACCATGCACAGAAATCTGATATTTCCCTTACTGGAAAATGTAAGAAGCTATTTGATTGTGAAAATTCTGCATACCGGTAGAAAGCATTTAAGAATTTTTTTGCAGAGATCCCAAATGTGATCCTAATTATTTTTCAGTTCTAAACGCTCTTGAAAGCTTCTTATTCATGTAGGTTCCTCCTTTATCTCTAGCATAATTGTTCCTACTGGTACTCTAAATTCTTTTTTTGGGGGGGTCTTTATATTTTGCTCATCAATAAAGTGTACATCAAGAGACCATCACTTTTATGATCCTCCATTCTTTCACTTTCCAGCCACTTATTTTCTATGACTTCATGCAATTGAAGATGGATGATCTACTCTTCCATCATGGCTAAAAGCCTTAGATAGAAATCCTTCTCCAGGCATTTGCTTGCTCTTCTTTTAAAGCCTCTTGCAATCTCATCATCATGTGTAGCAAACTCCATGGATTATTTCTGCTGGCAAAAGTACTTTCTGTTTTCTTCCCTGAATTGATAGGTAATCGATTTCACCCTGTCCCTCAGTTTCTAATGTGGGGGGAGATTAATAAAAATAAACAATAATTGGCATCCAAAAGGAGAAGGAACAAGGACTTTATGGAATTGCATTTTTATTGTTTATTTAGTACCTGAATTTTATTTATTTAATAAATGTATATGCCACCCATCTCACAGTTGAGCAACTCTGGGCAATTTCCTGTCCCAGTTCTTTCATTAGTGTGTTCATCTAACTTTCATCTTACTTTCCAACTGCTATGTCAGGTACTTTATTTCCAAATGATCCTTGAAAAATTCTTACATATTCTAATTTGATTTGAAACTTTAATCAAAAAATCTCATTAGAACTACAAGGCCAATTTAATTTAGACCATGTTATTTCTTCCTTTATATTCAATTTGAATATTCTACAAGAAAGTAATCTGTGATGCAGTCTGTAAAAGAAGACTAAATCTTTTAATCCCATGTAATAGCATTTTATTGTTTTTTCTAGAAAGCAGGCACTATTTCTTCTTACTTTTACAACTTCCACAAACCTGTAGAAAATACTTTCACACATAATCCTCCTCATCCCCCCCCCACTTAGTTCTTATGTCATAATAAATTGGCAAAAATTGAGTCCCGGGTTTAGCAACTTGATGTCCTCCAGAACATCACTGAGTAAATGAACAGGGAATACAAATAGAAATTAAAGTTCACAGGATTCTTGCAAAAGGAGCAAGATGAAAATAAACCCTCATCACTAGAACGTTATGAAACAAAAATGAAAATGGCTAAGAAGAATTTGACCTATACTTTCAAGAAATAACAGTTTGTAGCAGTGCTTGAAAAAATATCAGGAAATCTGAGCAGTGAGTCTGCTTCAACAGAGGATGAAAATTATCATATTAAAGGTAATACTGGAATTGGAAGAAGGAAGCAACTTTCTGTAAGGAAGAAATCCTAAAAAGAAGCAAGTCAGAAGAGAAGATGAATATATATAGTATTCGGCACTTCTGGAATCAAGAACAGATTTTAAACCTCATGGAAGAAACAGATTCCTAATATTTTGGGAAATAAAAGGACCCTGGAAGTTGATATGCTCTGTGAATTATTGAAGGGCACAGGAGATGCAGCAAATATGTGAACTCACTGACTTGGGAAGCATGCCATTTGCCTGGAGCAAAGAACAGGGATGTGACAGGATTACATCTACACTGGCTTATTAAGTCCAGTGACAATTGTACCTTCCTATTATTCTACATGGGGTCAAACAATAGTTAGAAATGGCTCAGCCTAGTTTTTGAAGGAAGAAAACTTTTTTTCTGTCCTTCTAGTGAATGGAGAGGGAAAAAAATAGATTTCAAATGAATAACTGATTTTGTAGATGTTGTTGATGGGAGAAATTTGATTTGGGACCAGAATGGACTACTGACACATGGTGGTCTGTATTTTGCCAGGACAGTGTTCGATACAGTATATTTGGTGAACAGTGCAGAAATTATCAAAAGTTAGTATGAATATTGTTGAACTAATATTTCAGATCATAGTGATGTTGAAACATATTCTAATTTCAAAATCCCAACTCACTTTGATAAGAAGACTAAATCAAATATGGATTAAATGTCCATTAAGTGGACACCTACACTGCATATTACTTTAGTATAGTGGCTCAAAAATCTTACTGAAAAAAATTCTCATCACTGGTTCCTCACTAAATTGGAGTGAGATATTAAATAACATGCCAAAAGATTCAGTTTTCGGACCTGTATGTTTCAATTTTTTATTAATGATTTGAATAAAGAAAGAGAACAAATACTCATCCAATATGCAGATGCCATAAAATGGGATGGGATAACTAATATACACTTAACAACAGAAGTAAAATTCAAAATCACCTTAAGTTAGAAAAATTAGCTGAAATTAACAGAAGGAAATTTAACAGAGATAAGTGCAAAGCTCTTTTTAGGCAATAGCAATCAGATGTATAGATATTAAATGAGAACTACCTGGCTTTATAATATTTAAGAAAATGATCTTCAAAAAAAATTATCCTCAAACAGAGTAATAGAACTGCAGGAAGTCACATGCAATTTTAGGCAGCATCACAGAAGTAGAATTTCCATATTACAGGAAATAATTGTTGCTCTTTACTCTGGAGATTGGAAATGAAATCTATGAAGAAAGTTGAAAAAGTGGGCATGTTTAGCCTTAAGGAGAGAAAACTGAGGATAGCTGAGATAGCTTGAAATATGGACAGTAGTTGCAAAGAACAATCTCAAGATCTGCTGTCTTGTCCAGAACACAGGACACAGAATAATGGATTTTGGTTCCAGAACATCAAATTCAGATTGAATGGTAAAGAAAAAATGCACTTATATGAACAGTTCAAAGTACAACTTCCAAAGGTGTGGAATTCCATGCTGTGGAGATATTCAAGTGAAAGTTGGATAACCATCTTTGGGGTATGCTTTAATTTGGATCCCTGAACTGAGCTCAGGAATCCAAATTAAAGATATTACAATTACAAAAAAAATAAAGATTAGAAGCGGAAGGCTCTTCCAACTCTTGGGTTTTGGGCTACAGTACTCATCAATCCCAACCAAAAGACCAATAACAAGAAATTGTGAAATTGTATAACACAGCACAGTCTTTCTATTAATATGTAGTATTAAGATCTTACTTAGGAAATAAATGTCACCCAATCAGTAATTGCAAGATGCATCCACACACAGACACAATGTAAGAAACATATCCTGCACATATAATAACATAGCAAGGTAAGTTTCTTTCTGACCTTGTTTTCCTTTGTTTTTTATGTGCATGGACACTTTTTCATAAGAATTAAATTAGCTTAGCTTTAAAACAAAAGTATAGCAAAGAAGGGGTCAACTCACAGGCCACATATCGCCCACAAAACACACTGAATGATGCCTCTGAAATTTGGCAGCAAAATGGCCAGATTGTATCATAGCAACAATTTTTGGCCCCTAACGATGAAAATAAGGGTGGGCTCTTAAAATCACTCTAATACTTCCAGACTGACTCCTCTGCCTCTCCCAACAGGCCAATCGCTACCCCCAACACCACTCCTGGAAATGTCACTGTATAATGGGAAGGCCTCTTGCAGCCATTTGGTCAGTTCTAAGTTGGAATTGTAGACTCCAACAGAAAATATTGCCCACCCACTCAGAAATGAAATGCCCATTGCAGGAAAACTCCAAAGTTTACAGACTGTTGTCTGTGTTGAAACACAAGTACAAAAAGGTGGACTTGGCATGATGACATTACAACACAGATTTTGTCATCACTAGTCACAGTGGATGCTTGTACCTACCCCTTTGTACTATAAAAATTTTGATTTTATGATATTTGTAATATCAGTCTGAAATACTGACTAGAAATGGTTCTATTATTTCAGAAATAAGAATTTCCCAACTCCAAGTTTTCATTAATTTTGACTGTAAAAGAATTTCAATTACTTCTGTATGCTTCTTTTTTAAAATACAGTATGCAATCCCATATATGCCTATCCATTTTAAGCATATATATGCAACAAGGGACATAATACACATACACATCAGAAGAAAAATATCGGGAAACATATTTGCTAGACACAATAGGCTAGAGGCTGTAAACTACTGCAGTCAGAGATCTTAGTAGATAATTTTTCTGATAGTTTTTGTATCAACTTGGAGAAATTATTTAATGAAGGCTTGCATTTCCTGGAAAAACCAGAACCCTTTGTTTTTGGTGGTTAGAAAGCAAAATAGGTGATAAATTGTGAGTTCTGCAAAACAAATTTCTTAACACTGTTTAGAAGGCAGAATTTGGTCCTATAACAACTCCTACAGCTTTTCTTATCTGATTCACAGTTTATTTAATAGCAAGTAGTAATATTAGTGGCAGACCATGAAGCTAGAGACAGAGTATAATATATGGATCCTTACAGCGTATAGATCCCAGCAGATGGCTGGATGATAATTTCTAAGCTTCAGCCTGAATCAGATTGCTTTCACTTCAAAGGAAAAAAAAATTCAGGAAATGACTTGAAAAATATAATCTTCTTTCTCTCCATGTGAAAAATTAAAGACATCTGGCCATGCCAGTATCTGTAGGATGATGTGTGGTCAATATGTAACATGTGATTCAATGTTCATCATGTTTAAGAACAATTTGAGTTTGAATGATTTTATTGGAGTATTTTATGATAAAAATAATTTTCTGCAGATCTTCAAACAAAGTTGATCTAAAGCAATGGCTCCATTACCTATTCTGTGTCTCTCAGGTGACAATTAAAAACCCTCACTTTCTTCATATGCATACCGACAAATAGTCTGCTGGGTGATATTCTGACCAGTTGGCTATTTAGAGAGTGCTTATAGAAACTGGGCTAAAGGACTTTGTGTACTCATTCCTCCTTGAACATAGGGAGACATTTGCTTAACTGGGGAGTCATCCAACCAGAATAATGATACAGAACAGAGATGAGTTAGATTTTCTCCAACTTCCCTTGTATAAACATTACTTCAGCATTTCAGCAGGGAGATGAATCCCAGAGTATGCAAGCTTGCCTCAGAGGCACTGATGTTTTTAGCATATTGACTGCATGCTTATGAATTGAGATTCATAGGAAAAAAGTTCAATTAATTTCAGTAGGGCTTAAATGAAGTTTTTTTGGAATACAACAGTGTTTACAGTTCAGATGGCCATTTGGGGTTCATCTCCTCTGATGATATAATGTTTTCCTTACCAATATTAGTGCTAAGAGATGGGGGGGAGGAAACTGTAAGACCTGTAACAAACAGGAACATTTGTTGAAGAGCAATTAAAAGTTTAAAAAGAGAGAAACAGACAACCCCCCCAAGGAAAAAAAGCAATTTTTTTGTAGTTTTAGAGTCCTACACTTCGCTACAAAAGTCTACAGGTGAAAGTAGACAGACTTCCGTAACATTTTTTTAATCTGGTCAATAACTTATTTACAGAATACGTATATCCCACATACAAATAAGCCACAGCTATCCAATTCATATATAATCCTAGACCATAGGAGATTCATTCATAAATCATACATTACGGTTCAGCCCAAGGGTGTACATAGCTAGTATGTCTCAAGAGTCCTGGGTCTTATATACTCATAGATGTCAAAGTAAGCAGATTGTGCTCAGTCAGGTTTCATGTATCTCCCCTCCTACCCTTTCTGCAGGCTATTAATTTAGTTATTTTAACATATGTTTCTTTCATATTTATTTCTCCTTTTTTTTGCCCTGTTCTCTCCATTTAAATCCAGTGTGTCTAGTCCTGTTTCCAAATGCTGATCGTATTAAATCCGCTTCTTTTCCCCTTGAACCAAAGTAGACAGATTAATACTACTCTTTCATCTTTTTATTCTGTCTTGGAAACAACAGCCTTCTATTAATTAGGAGTAAACATTTTCATTTCACCACACTCCCTTTTCTACTACTAATGAAATATGAACTTCAAATTCCTTAATTCCTGCCATTAAAACAAACCCCTTCACATTAGAATTATGGGGGAAAGTAGGGGGGCTTTGAACTTCCCAAAGGTAAAATGCCTGTTCTACAATGAGCTATTGTAATTATGAATATGATAGATATCTGATATATTAAGAATAATAATTGTGATTCAGCTAGGGTTAACTTAGATTAGATTAAATTTAGATAAAACTAAACTCATGTGCAATGTCATGTCCATGGTTTCCATACATATATGAGCCTAATCTTTGGAACAAGTGCAAAAGCACTGGCAAAGAAAGAAAACACTACAGCTCCCATCTATTGGCCAATTTATAAAATAAAAGCAGTAACTGAAGGTGGCCCAAAACCAAGGATACTGGAGGAACAAATCAAACTTTCTCATGAACTCAGGCATATAATGCAACAGCTTGGAATTTCTCTATTTTCTCCCATCTGAGAAGAAATACAGTTGAGGACAATTTGGAGAAGAAACATAGTCCGAGATGATATTGATGAGAGCTTCTGTTGTGCTTCCTTAAAACAAAAACATTGAGAACAACAAATACACGTTCCTTTCCTATGGCTTGCCAACTCCCTTGGTTGCTTCCTCATCTTGCCTATTTGAGAAACAGATGTGTTCAAGCAGCAGTTTCTCAAGCCCTGCCCCCCATTTCTCTCTCTCCTCCTTCTATTCTTCTTTTCATCTGGCAGTGATTTCTCAGATTTTTCTACTCTGGGTTAAGTCAAATTAATTTTCTACCTGTTTAATGGAAGTAATAATGATTTGCCTAATAGATTGGCAAGATACCAGAAATTAGAACAGTGAAGTATATTAAAGAAGTGTTAATAACTGTGTCCTAAAACAAGATAACACCAATTTCACTATTATTTAAGAAAGACTGAAAAATATATTTTTAGAAGTATACATGCATGCGTCTAGATGTATAGTGAGCAAAGTGACTCTTAGACCAGTTTCTTTATTCACTTGGTGGATTTAGCTACTTGTTTCCGTGGTATCATTAAAAGCCTTATCGTCCTGAAATGCAATTTCATGGGATCAGATCCTTGGTTCAAGTCAGAGCATTTAGCCTCTGGTGGATCTAATACTAGAAGTTTCAGAGCAAGCAGCAAACTCGTACTGTATGTGTGAAATCTATTCCATGTAATGTTAATACCATATCCAGCTCTTGAGAACCAAGAGGAGTGATCTGGTATAGCTCCCAGCCTATGCCAGTATTTGTTTTACTGACAAAATGAAGAATGGGTTGGAAAAAATGTACCACAGTTGATTTCATCTTGCCCTTTCCATAGGATCTTTAATTCTAGTTGTTTCCATGCACAAGATAGATCCCAACAAATCCATTTTTCACTTCAAGTTCTAAATCTCATTTTCTTCGAGGGCCTCTTCAATGGTCTCCCCATTTGCAATTTCTTCTTCACTGCTGTCAGAAATGCTTGCCCTGAGATTGTGCCTTGCTGTGGGGCTTCGTTCCACATTACAGCAAATTCTCAGCTTGGCCGCTTGCTTCTTTGAAGGCTGTGTCACCTCAAGGGAAACACCATTATTGCTCAACTTTTGTTTGTTTGGACATTTATTTAGGTGTTTGATGCTTTTTCCAAGAAAGCAGGACATATAGACAAAGGGATACGCTAGCAAGAAACGGGACCATTGCTTGTGTAATTCAGTCTTGACCTGGAAAAGAAGAGGGAAGAGTTGACCATTAGGACTATTGCAGCCTTTCCCAACAGGGAATCTTCTAAGTGTACTGGAGTTCAGTGAATATAGTCCTCCAAATAGCATGGCTATTGACTAATTATGGAATGACTGATTTCTATCTTTCTACACCCCAAACATAAGTATTTCCACCAAATTATACAGTCCCATATTCATCCAACTTCATCTGCATCTTGCCTCAATAATTCTGCATGACAAATTAAAGACATCTGACCAGTTGATATAGAAATGGGGATGCATTTCCTCCCAACAGCCCCAATATCACTACAATCCATTTCACACCATGTTGCAAAAGGTCATGAAAAATCACTGAAAAGCAAAAGGGAGGGAGTTCTTAAATCTACTGTTTCGATTTGGATATGTCTGTTCTACTCCATTAGATGAATGGGGCAGCCTGAAACCTTTTTCCATAAATAGAGGCCCTTCCAGGCAGGCCAATAGCTTATTGTGTAGATGACAGATTTCATCATGCTTATCACAAGTTCATTTGTTCTCAGTTAAATGGCCAACTTGCTAGGTTAAACAGTTCTTTCCAACTAATACAAGAAGTATGATGGAAAATTTAATAATTTTTAATCAAATTTTCCATAATGGAATGATAATCAACAATCATAAGCCAGTGTGTCCTGAGCAACTGAGGCAGAAGGACAGGGGTGAAGAATGAGAAAACAAAAAGATAATGTACCTCACCAATATAAAAGCAATATAAAAGTGCTACGAAGAAACCCTGGAAGAGAGAGAGAGGAAGTAAATTAGATTTGAGGAACATCTGCCAAAGTACAATTTGATTTGGATTTTATATAATCAGGGAATATTTTTACTAAAAATCATCTGAAACGTGAGCCATAATGCTGCCAAACTGAACATAAATGCAACTACGTCTGCTCAGAATCATTTTTGCCTCTTAACAATCATGTGATAAGGATTCCACTCTGTGTCCATTCTGAGTAATCTGCTTAATTTTACTTTGAACATTTCCTGAAGGAAGTCTCTGACTTGCCATTTTAAATCACTATAGTTGTTTCCAATAAAAATATTATTTCCCACAATCGGAGTTTTTCACATTAGATTGTGCAGAGAAGATTGCAGTCTAAAGTTTAGAGCAAATTACATTTATGCCTATAGAATAACTGTTCCTAGAAAGTGGCTGTGGAATCTTGAAAGGTGAGCATTAAATTTAACAAGTTTTCCAAAAGATAAGTTCATTCTGTTCCCTGACTTACTATGTACATATTTTAAATTTATCTACTCAGAACTCCCCTTATTGGACCAATATTAATTTAATTTTGTCACATGGAGTTTCTGGCTGTTGGTTGGAATGCGTGGACTTCTAAGACTCAAATAGGCAGATTTAGGAAGCTTGGAAAACAGCACATTACTTCCAACAAACATTGAATTAACTTTAAATATCTCATTCTTTGGTGCTAACAGTCTCCAAGAAATATTAAAATATATTTTAGTACTAAGTAATCAACAGACTGTAAAATATGTTCAACTCTATTATACCTGTAGATCTCTTGACTAAAAGTTCTTCACTGAATTGTTTTCATTGAATTAGATCTCCAATCAATCACAATCAAGTTAAATTTAACAAAAATAGAAAATTAATTTAAATACAAGCTAAGCAAAATACTGAATGTAGGATTTTTCTTCAGGAGATTTTTATTTTCATTTGGTGGCAATGACAGAGCAGCTTTGCTTTTTGTTATTATTTGTTTGGCAAGTGACAAAGATTCAGTTGAGTGAAGATGTTGCTAATTAAGAATTATCATTGTGCCTATTAGCCAGATCTGTTCCTCTGACTTGTGAGGAAAAGTAGAGATTTAGACTATTGCTGTATTATCTATTCTCTATCCGTAACAAAGTGAATTTGACAATAAATGAATCTGGCGGTCGCTGCTGTATTTCACGTTTATTTGGAGAAGTTCTCGCAAATAATTTAAGGACAATACTGAAAAATCATTTAAGATTTGGAAAGAATTCCTGACAAACAATTTTATGAGATGCTGGTAGGTATTGTTTATTCAGTAGATGTTTAATGTTTGTTTAAAAAACATGTTTTTAAATTATATGTTAATATAATTATAAATAACATATTTATATAAATTTTACATATAAATTATATGTTAAATTATATGTTTGTTTTAAAAACATGTTTTTAAATTATATGTTAAAGATTCCTTTATTGTGCACTTCATCTATGATCATGGGATATTGATATTGAAATATCATTGATATGATATTTTTTTCTCATTTGTATTCTGTGACTTTGATATCAAATTTGTTTAACCCAACACCATCATAGACCCAAACTTACATGGAAAGAGCTGATGGTCATCTGGATGAAAGTTTTGATTTGTCTAGAGAGTCCTTCAACATTTTCATCCGTGATGAAAGTAAAAACAATCTCATGAATTCCAAGTAAAGGTATTAACACAAGAGTTGACCTTGCCAATCTTAAAATGAAAACAATAACCAACATGAATTAAGTCCTTGAGACAAAATTCAACAAGAAATATGTAATGGAATTATGACAGTTCCTTGAGGCATTGATTTGGGATTAGAATTAGATTGGGATGTCTATGAGTTTTAAGCATTCTAAACCTGATTCCATACCTGTGATCCTTGGAACAATGTCTTAGTGACCTAGAACCAATTGATTTCTTCCTTCCAAGGTCAGAGGCAGAGCTTTGATCTTGGAGAAGGAATCTTACATTGGATCCCAAAACTGGGTTTTGTGGAAATGGGAAAAATCTACACTTGGAATGCTAAAAACTAGTGAGATTTGAAGGAAGGAAAGGGAAGGAGCTTGGGGAGTAAACCCATTTCATTTCAGGGCAAGGGAAAGGATTTGTTTCCATTTTAAAACACCAGACAAACAAAGAATAATGAATGTAGTTTTTCTGTTTCTGTCCTGATGATATGCAACGAATATAGATTTAGTAGCATGAAAACAAGAAAAGAAGATTCCAACTTTTTCTTAGGGTTGTTCCTTAATACTTGTACTTTATGGTTTCTAATTTAACCTTCTTCCTGAATTATTTATTTATTTATTTCATCCTGCATTCTGTTCAAAGTTCCTTTAGAAATGTCATATTTTCCTTTCAGTAACAGCAAAATTCTTGTGGACCTTCAAAGACAAATGCACTTCACAAGCTGTAAATCATTGTTTCTCAATCTTGGCAACTTTAAGAGGTGTGGATTTCAACTCCCAGAATTCCCCAAAGAGCATGGCTGACTGAGGAAATTTGGAAGTTGAAATCTACACCTCTTAAAGTTGCTAAGGTTGGGAAACATTGGTGTAAATCTTTTCAGATTATCATTTACATTATCAGGTGAACAAAATGTTGGCCAAATGTATATTACAATGTTGGACAAATATATTGACTCACATATGGGAATCAAAATCCCAAGTTTGTGTGTTTTTAAAGAATTGTGTAGAAAATTATGGTAAACTAATACCTACCTGAATTTATAGTCACGAAAGGTCATTTGCTGGGCTTTAAGTTTGGAAAGTAATAGTTTCAGAATTTTCAGGAAGATCCAGAAATTAATCTTAGAAAAA
This sequence comes from Acrochordus granulatus, assembly GCA_032468055.1. Taxonomy (NCBI): domain Eukaryota; kingdom Metazoa; phylum Chordata; class Lepidosauria; order Squamata; family Acrochordidae; genus Acrochordus; species Acrochordus granulatus. The sequence continues at coordinate 50,299 of JANHZU010001343.1, read as the reverse complement.
ACACATCATGGTTGGTTTCTCCAAATACAATGTTTGTTTGTTCTGTGTAATCATCTCCTATAGGGATATCCTAAGAGCAAGACAACTGCAAGAAACACCCTTCAAACTGCCATTTCTCCTTTTAATGTACTGTATAGAGACACTGCTTTCATGTATTTCCTATCAAATATTGTTACTGTGCCCTGCATTTTATTTTGAAAGTTCAAAGCTTATTAAAAGTAATTAGAAGATGGCGAGAAGAAAAAGGGTAGTAGTAGACACAAGGAAAAAATACTGAGGCTTAGCATTAATATCTAAGTAGCTGCTACAGGAGAAATATGCACACAAAATATAATTGAACATAAGGGTTTTTCAAATGTTGTTATTGCCCACCAAAATAAAAAATAAACATGATTTCTATTAATTGAGGATGATGATAGTAATTATTGGACATAAATCCCTCCTGCTCAGTTGCTGCTTGGCAACTTTGGGCTCCTATTAAGTAGTAATTATAACTTTACTGTGAAACAACGTATAATATTTTAAACATCCAGTCATTTGAACTATATAACTGCTTTGTAAAAATTGATGTCAGGACAACAAAAATTCTTCATACCCTTCTTACACTGGAAAAGCAACTATGTGTGGATTGTGGTGTTACTTGTGATTTGTAAACAAGTTGTTTATAGCTGTTGGTCTCTAACCCCAGTTGGGAAGCTATTGCTGTACAGTACATCACTGATTTGATTGTTAATCACAGCATATAGTACAGACTTTCCCAACCTGGAGCATCTTAGGTGGATCAATTACAACTCCCAGCCATCTTTTTCCTTCTGCTATCTTTATGACTCATTGAATTCTGTAAATTATTTAAGATGCATATTTTGCCTTTGCTTATATACT
>JANHZU010001343.1:11645-23577 GCA_032468055.1 Acrochordus granulatus | reverse complement strand
GTTGTTAGTAATGTTTCCTAAGGCCCACTTGACTTCACACTCCAGGATGTCTGGCTCTAGGTCAGTGACCGCACCATTGTGGTTATCGGGGACATTTAGATCTTTCTTGTATAGGTTTTCTGACTATTCTTGTCATCCTTCTTTATCTCTTCTGCTTCTGTTAGGTCACTACCATTTTTGTCCTTTATCATGCACATTTTTCATGAAATGTTCCCTTGATAAATTCCCTTTGGCAATTTAGGAAGGTGAAAATCCAAATTAACTAAATAGGCCATCGGATGGATCATTTATGTTGAGATTAAACATACATGCACTTTGACTCTTAATGCTGATATATCAGCATGGCCTCAATTCCATTGGAGTCTCACACTCTGATTTTGCCTTCCCCATAACCTCCATTTCAGCTATTCCTCCTCTCCTTTAATAGACTATGTGCTAGATAAATGCCATGATAAATTGTATGGGAAAATTTCTTCCACCAATCTTCACTCACATCACCTTGAGGTTCAGCCTCTTATTGTAAGAGTCCTAGCCCCTTAGATATAAAATCAATACCATTTGAATAACTTTTTATAACATACAAAGGCTTTCTATACCTCTTAATTCTTTCATACTTTACATTAATAACCATCAGTTGATTGTGCTGAAATCAACATTCATGACTGAGCTTCCTCTAAATGCATTTGGACAGTCCTGTTCTGTTATTTTTCCCCACGTCCAACTGGTCTCTGTCAGGTTTCACACTGTTGGATTAAGCCCTTCTTAACTGAGGGGCTTGCTTGATTTATTGTTTGATTTATTAAATATTAAATCTACTTTAATTTGTTCATTGCCTTTCCTAATGGCATGAACACTTAAATGATTCAGCTGGTCCTGCAGTTGCAATTAAGACTGTTTCTCATACATGTAGTTTATGGAGAATTCCTTTTATAACATAAAAGGCTTTATATACCTCTTAATTATTTCATATTTTAGTTGCTTTTCTTCATCGTCACGTATGCATAATTTTCTGATGCAAGTATTTTGAATGCAAATTTCACCAATATAACTTCATTTTTCAACTAACTGACATAGTTTGTATGCAGCTTTTGTACTGTAAACATTTTTCTTTGTAGTTTTTTTTTGTCAAGGGAGATCAATGTCAATGATTATTAAAAACTAGCAGAGACATTTTTGTCTTGAAGAATTTGTGAATGATTTTTTTAAACATTTCTAGCCACTATCAAGAACGCCTTATCTTTAATCATGTTGTTATATTCCATTCCCACAGAGAGAACTACAAGCAAGACTCCTCCATAAGGATCTTAAAATATACATTGACTAATTACAAAAGGTTAATAAATTATGTTTTAAGTGCCTTAATGGCAGCTGCAGCAAACCATAATGAAGCAGAAATAACAACTGCCCTGTGGAGACATAATGCCACCTTTTGTGTGCTTAGAGCAGGATGTTTAATGTAGGAAAGTATGGTTTTTGCATGACAACATATTCACACATGTATTATGATTTCTCCTTTCCCCTGGAAATACCCATGATAATAAAAATATATTCTTATTAACATGCCTATTCTATCTCCTAAATCTCAAATGAGTTTAAAAAATGCATTTCAAGGACTGAACTTGCTAGATTATTTATATTAAGAATAGAAAAATGTGAGTAAGATGTAATTCTAAATAACATTGGCTGGGTCAACTGCAGATGAAACTGATGTCCATGCAAATAATCATTACATAAGAAAAATTAGAATAATCAAAACAAGCCAAGAGAAATTTGGCTATGAAAACAGAGACTGTGAAAAGTTAAAAAAGTATGGCGCCCATACTGTGCCTTTTTACATGTGCTGTATATCACACAAAAACAGGGATGGGACTTTGGTTGCCAGTTGCAGCTGACTTCTTCTTTGACCCTCCCTCCTTTGCAGGTATCTTTGTTGGGAAAGAAATTCTTTTAGATCCCTTGTCTTGTTTTTCAAATTTTGAATTACTCAAATTAGGAAGATTCCACCAAATCCAAATTCTCATTAATAGAGAAAGTATTAGAAACGATACCTCTTTCATACCTTAGAGCCCTGTTACTTCAGAGGCATATAGAGAACTGTAACCTTAGTTCTTCAAAATATTAAATATATTAAATATAAAATCAGTGCAATGTTTAGACTTGCAGTGGCTTCTAAGTGGCTCCATCTGCTGTTTGGCAGAGCATCACTCCAGGGATCTTAAAAAACTTGCCTTCTCCCCCAGGCCTTGGGCTGGGATGTTTGGGAAATCCTCTTTTAGTTGGAGGTCAGTGTGGAAGCTTGTTTCCTTGTTTGATATATAATGCCATTTCTTTTAACTTTGTGAAGGAGGGATGTAGGGATGTAGGACAGATGAGAGGATTTAGTATCCAGAGTTGTTTGAAGGCACCAAGTTGGGGAAGCATCCTGAAGTACTGCTGTTAAAGCTGTGACTCTGGATCAAAACTCCTTCTGGAACATTACTAATTTGTAATTTTGAACACATCTCTGTGGCTGTAAATGTTTAACTGCAGGCTGCCAGTTAACACCAATCCTCCACTGAGTTAGTGAGTCATAAATAGCACCCATAAATTATTGGAAGCTTTATTGTTGCTTGCTTTTTCAAAGACGAAGTTGGCAGTTCTGACAAAGTGGGTGTCCCTAGGTGTCCTTCATTCAGATAATATGAATGTTCATGATGGTTTTAATGATCCTTTTCCTCTAGAGTTGATGATATTAATTAGGACATCAGGGGAATAAAAGCTTTGCCTAGTTTTACAACTTTGAATGGAAAACTTACAATTGTGATCATAAAGATTGGCTGACAAATTCAGATGTGCTTTCATATTGTTCAATTCAAGACTGACTAAATATATTTTTTATTATTGGTTTTATTCTTCATACCTCTATTTTTAAAAATTGTTTTTGCCTGTATTATTTTGCTAAGCTTCCTTTCACCAAAGTTTATGTTCTTTCCATTCTGCATGTTTGGACAAGAGGTCCATCTTTTGATGCTTACAAAAGCAGGACAACCTTCTAGTAAATAAAGGCAATTTATTCATGTCCAACCTTCATTCGTGTCCAACTCGGGGGGGCTCATCTCAGTTTCATAGCCAAAATGCCATCGTTGTCTGAAGATGCTTCTGTGGTCTTGTGGCTAACATAATTAAATGCCAAGAAGCATGGGATGCTGTTACCTTCCCACCAATTTAGGTGGTACATATTTATCTACTTGCATTTTTACATACTTTTGAACTGCTAGGTTGGCAGGAACTGGGGTGAATAACTGAAGCGCACCCAATTACATGGCACCTGGGTCTTGAACTCAGGCTGCCGACATTCTGGCCAACAAGCCCAGTGTTTGCTCCTTTGATTTCCTGTAGGATTGACTGGTTGGATCACCTTGCCATCCAAGGGACCCTCAGTAGTCTTCTCCAGCACCACAGTTTGAAGGGATCAGTTCTTTGATCTCAGCCTTCCTTATGGTCCAGCTCTCACAGCCATACATTACGACTGGGAAAACCATAGCCTTGACTATGCGGACCTTTGTTGGCAAGGTGATGTCTCTGCTTCTTAATACACTGTCTAGGTTTGCCATAGCTTTCTTCCCAAGGAGCAATTATCTGGATTGGAGGCAATAAATTAAGACTAAATCCCAATAAGACAGCATGATCACTGGATTCCCTACATCGAGGAACTAAAGATCTACTATGATGCAGAAATTAAGACATTGGACCAGGAGTGAAAAAACCTATATTCATGTCTACTCTTAATCATGAAAACTTAGTCAATGGCTCTGCATTCAAGGCATGATTGTCAAGATAAAATAAAGAGAGATCCCCATGGAAGCCACCTTGAGCTCCTACAAATAAGATAAAGTATAAATAAAATCATACAGGTTGAAAGTAGTACTGACTTTCTGAAAGAGCAGCTACAAGGCAAGGAATATTCCTTTGTTCATTGTTATCACTGGAAATTGAGATAGCCCTGGTGGCTCAAAATATTCAACAGCATGAGCTGGTCCTTTGCTTGTTCCAATTGTTCTTGAAAAATCATGATTTGATTAATTCCTATCTAAAACACTGCAAAATATGTGACAGGGCATTTTCCTTGAAGGTATCTAAGAAGCTATAATAATCAGACTGAGATGATTAAATTACTGAGTTGGCTATGCTACTCATTAAAGCAGCCCAATCTTCTAGATTTTCACATGAGCCTGAAAAAAGGTGCAGCTGCTGCTTCTTTAAGAATTTCCTTATGTTTATTGAGCCAGGTTGTTTTCACAAAGAGCAGAAAGATGCTATCTTGCACTCACATGAAGCACATCTTCCAAATCATTTTTGAAGCACATACAATAGTATAAATATCAGTTAGAAACAGCACATAAAAAACTTATAATATCAAATTTATAAGGATTTCTGGAGGTTCCCAAAATGTATTTATTTCAACTTTTCTTGGTGAAAGCATCCTCCAGAGGTGTAGGTTTACAGTGCCAGAATTCCCAGCCTGCATGCCTATTGCTAAATATTCTGGAAGCTTCAGTCCACATATTTGGGAGTGTGAAGGAGAGAAATGGTTGAGGAAGGCTGTCATAATTCAAACTCAGAGAGATAATGAAAATGGAATAATGAAAACCAGCTTGGGGGAGGGGGAGATGTCACTTCTACATCCCACTGTTGATAATATTAAGTTACATGGAACTACAAGAATTTTTTTTATTGTGGTGTCCTATTTTTGAGTGCCAAGTATTGATGTGTAGGTCTGTGGAAATATTTAATTTGGAAATTCAATCTTAAGAATCAGATCATCTTTCCAAATTAAGTCAGAAAATTAAGTTAAATCAAGTCAAATCAGTTTGGAATATTTTGGTTGCTTCTGCTCAGAAACTAAGCTTCTGAAAACTTGAGCAAATCAATTCACTCTGACATAGTGAATTTGACTGTAATTGTTTTTTTGAATCAATTTGAACTATCAAACTGAATTGGACTGATTACTAATGAATAATTCAAATGGGATTTTATGTTATTTGCACAACTCTACTGATACTCAAGCTTCAAAATCTGATTATTCAGTCTTTTGGGATCTTCTATCATCTAATAGTTCTGTGGTTAACCATGTTTACTTTCAAATATTGTTGATTTACAGTTTTTTATTAATGGCTCTTACTAAGAGATATATGGAATGCTCTATAAATATCCTGCTGATTTGAAAGAATCATAACATATACAAAATAATATCCTAATACTACTTATAATTTGCTTCTGCATCTGGATTTTGGAATCTCTTGTGTTGCTAGTTTCCAGCTAAAATCAAAAAAGAAAAATTAGTTAATTGAAGCTAGATAAAGAACATATAGAGATTGGAAAATCCAGATTTTGCCTATTGCTCAGTTCCACTTTTAAATGTTATATCTACACTATAGCACTGAATACAAAATTAATTATTTTCTGAGTGGGAAATGCAGCTTAGCAATAGCAGTCCCTGTCAAAGATGCTAACCTGCACCTTTTGTTATTTTTTTGCTCAAATTATATAAAGTTCCATACTTCACCCTTTTTCTTGAAGTTTTGAGTAACTCATTGAAATTGGCTAAATAATCATCTATTAATCACCATGTATTGCAAAAATGTCAGACTGGGTTGAGCTCTTCAAGATATAGTTCCTAAACCCTTGAGGTGCTACTAAGCCAGGTATGTATGACATGTTCTGTGTTCTATGTATCACAACACACAGAAACAAAGAAAGAGTTGACTGGCATAATAGCACAAGAGAACAGCAAAGCCTATAATAAAACAAAGTTATTTCTATTTGGTGATATTAAGTGTTGCCAATATAGCAATGTCAACAAACATATATTGCTCCACAAGGATATCTTGGTTCAGATAACTCATACTATCAGGGTGACCCCACAGATCAAACTGGTTGGCAAGGCAGCCATAGTTTGCCATATTGATATTTCTTTTTACCAGAGAACTGGATCAAATCATCCTCAATGGACTGCCTTTCTTTCAACCAACTGATATCAAATAACACTGTCTCTCAAGGGTGAAATCTTTAACAATGGTATCATAAACACCTTTTCAAACATAAAAAGAGTTTGTATCATCCACATTAAAATTTTTCCTAGGCATAGATTTGACTGCAGCCCAGCTTTTTAATGGATAGCTGAACTATCCATTCCAAAGATGAAAAAAAAAACTTTTTAGAAGTTTAAAAATTAAGTCAGAATATTATCTGAGTAAGTCAACAACCACAGAGGTGGATTAAGCCTTTGATTTTAATTAAAAGTACATATCTGGGAAAAAAAGATTTACTGGATAAAAAGAACATGAAATTAGCTGGATGCATTTCTGAAAGTCTGAACAAATGGCTGGATTACAATGGACTCTGAAATAGAATAATTGCAAAGATTTTAGTAGTAAACACAAAATATAAAATATTTACATTATAATTACTCATCTTTAGCAGTTATATGAAATCTAAGTATACATGTGTACTGTTGAAACTAGCAAAAGGGAAATGAGCAGATAAAATAACATTTAAGAAGTTGACCAGATCAAATAAATGAATGATTATAGAAAATCTGAATCATATTGACTCTGATTGCAATTTTTTAAAAAAAGCCACAATTAATTTGCAAAAACATCAGGGGATTAACAAGCATGCCGTGCTAAATCATACAAAAGTAACTATCTATGAATTGCATATCATTCATTTAAAGAAGCACTATTTGTGTCTACGTCCCCCCAAGTGCAAATGCTGAAAAATAAGCTTAATGGAATATTCATATTTTGAAACTGATAATACTCAAGGTGACATATTTTCTTACCTCTCTGAATAGAAACAATATTGTGATTGTAAGGAATGATCCAGGACGGGCACCACAGTATAGGATCATGGTGGAGAAAAGGGCGAGTATTCAGTGTAATCCAAAATGAAAAATTCCAAAATTGATCCCTTCAGACCAGTTTGCTTGTGAGTGCCTTCAGACACCTTTTCTCAGTAAAAATGAAATATATGTACTATTGAATGGCACAGACTTTCTTCCACTTGGAATATTTCCTGGTTCTTACAAAGACAGCAGATAGCAAAGTTGCTCCAACAACCTGCAGGTATCTAGCATCGGATTTCGTTTGACTTCTTCTCTGTTGAAATAATGAAATGGGAGGAGAGGCTGGGAAACTTTAGTGTTAACTTTAGAACCACATCTATTTTTTGTGGTTTTTCTTACTGGCCAATGAGAAAAGCATCAGACAGCACTCGGAAGTTTTGCTAGGGTGGCCACTGACTTGCACGGGACTATTGTCACCAAGAGGCTGTCTCTAGAAAACAGTTGCTTAAAAGGTAGAAAAGTGAACAGGGGCAGAAGAGACCGCCTCCTTCTGCAAAAATCTGACAGATCAAGGCTGGTCTTGGACTCTTGCCAAGGCACAGGCAGCTGAGCAATGTTCTTTAACTCTGTCCCTGTGGTGGCTAGACAGGGACTTTAAATATTTCAGTAACAGAAAGCAGAAGGAAATTATGGGCCGTTTTTTGCATCCCTCTTGAGCTGAAGGAGTAGAACATAGGATTACATTCTACTGACTACTGACTTGCTTACCTTCTGATCAGGCCAGTAAAATGAGGAGGGTTTTTTTTGTCCCATATTATGGCAATATTTAGTTATTTACATCCCATGGATTCTGTAAACTAAGAAAAGGGTTTGGAATTGTGGTGATTAACATAATCTGAGTTCAGTGCTACAGTATGTATGGATGGTTCTCTTTGTTTATAAAAAAGGATGCTCATCCAGTGATAGTACCCATCCAAGTTTAGCTGATTGTAAAAACTAAGTTAGTTTTGCCCTGATTATGACTTGGATGGTGGACAACTTGAAATTAAAGAACTGTAAGTTAGATTGGTCAAAACATATCCCAGAAGATGATGGCAAACCATACAGTGAATTAACCAGGAGCTGAGCTTTAATTGAGAATATACTTACTTTTATAGCATTTCATTCAGACATGATTGTATACCATCCCTTAATGCATAGCCCAGCCTCTAAACTCCCTATAGTATTTGGAGGACTAGAAGCCCTGCTGCAGGCCAAACGTGAAAGAGTTGTTAAGGAAGCCTACATGGATGCATCTGTTCATCGTTATCATTTGTAAGGAGATTGAATTCAAGCACTCTAGTCAAAGAGAGCATGTCATTAATTTTACTCCTAAGACATTCTAGAATTCATTGGAAGAGCTTTTAACATTTGCATATTAAATGGATCTGTATATGGTGAATATGCATTATGATTGCTATGGTAAAATATGGCTATAGATTTAGGCTTGGTGGGGATGAAGAAATGGAGAAAGTCATGTAGGGAATTTAAGAGCATTTACTAGCTTCCCATATAGCTTAGCAAGGTAAATACAACCTATTTATGCTTCATTATGTGTGACATAGCTTTCACATTTTGCTCCAAAAAATGGCAGACGTCATTAGATAGGAGCTATTTTAGCACTGATCTTGATTAATCATGCTGAATTGGTTGAAAATGGAGGCTGAGTGGCAAATCAGGAGAAAACATTCATTATTCAAGTTTTCCAAAGGAAAAAAGAGTCAGGAAAGAGACTTTAGTGAAATTGGAATGTTTAAATTTCAAAACAATTTTATTGTCAAAGATAGAACTTGTTGAATTGTTCAACTATCCCATGACCTTCAGTTCACAAACAAGATCCCAGTGGCTGAGGTTGATGGGAGTTATAATACAACACATCCAGAGGGTAGCATGTTGAGGAACCTCACTATGTTCATTTCTGCTATACAGTGTACAAATGTAAAAATGCCTGCCAGATATTCTGCAGCCGAATACAAGGCATTGGTGGAGACCAATGTTATAATCAACACAATTATATATAGGCAGGGTTACACAGTGCGATTTACCTTTGAATTGCAGATTTCACAATGTATTTTCCTTCTATTCTCTGATTATGAACTTAAGCAATAGTCTGAAATCTCAGATAATCTCAGATAAATCTCAGATCTTTAGTCCCAGTGTTCAACTCCGCCTCATTGGTACAATACAGTGTACACTGCACAGTCATCTAGAATAAATAATTGGGAATCGGAAATGTTGAGTGGATGGATTTTTTTCCTCCAGCCATGTAGGTAGCACCACTTATATTAAAAAAAAGCAGGCTAGCCTTTGGAGTCAGTAGTAAGATGGCAATGGTACAACATGTGACAGTTTGTCTAACTGCAGGCTTGGGGAACTATAATCCTTCAGATGCTGTTAGACTAAAACTGCTATCACTTCTGTCTGGTGGCCATACCTGTACTCAATACCTGGATAGTTACCAGATCTCCTCTTGTACTCAGCTCCATGCATTTTTCCTGATTCAAATTTGATCCTAAAAGTTCCAACTTCAGATTACTCTCACTGACTGGTTTGTGCATCCAGAAGTAACTGGAATTGTTTACCCCTTAATAGAAAGAAAGGCAATACTCCAGTCTATAGGCCAAATCTTAAGAATCACACCAGAGTATACTACTCAGCTTGTGGGACTTTTGACCAGCCCCTTTCTGTCATCTCTACTTGATCTTCACTCATCAAGTATTGCTTTCAAGATTACTGCAGTGCTGTGAAGCAGGACTTCCTCATGCATTCTTGAAGAGGAAAAGTAGAACACTTTCGGCTTTCAGCTCCCCCTCATTTTAAGAAAGGAACTAGGCAAAGGGTGCCTTCATTTTAAAGGCTGCATTCTTCATTTAATTCAAACTGTACATCAGCTGAAGGGATTTAATTCAAACTGTACATCAGCTGAGGGGGATCATACATCTGGCATTCTTTATGGACTATGAGGCATTTTCTGAAAGTCAAATCTGGGAGAAGTAAACAGTTGCACTTCCTATACTCTGGTTAATTTCAGGAGGGCTGAGTGTGTATCCTTGCAACCCACTTTCCTTAGAAAGAAGTAACTGGAGACAGAGTGTGTTTTTATTATGATGCAGGGTTAATTAACATATACAGGCTGCAACACCTAGCCAGCCTTGAACTTCTCAGAGGAAGCCAATGGCAAACCACTTCTGTTCTGTTGCCAAGATAAACACATGAATGTGTCACCAGGAGTCTTTATCTTACCTTTACCAGCAGAACAAAAAATGAAGGCTGGTTATGTACCCAGTTCAACAAATATCTGTTTTCTTCAGATTTTAAAGAGTATCCTACAAAGAACAAAGTCAGTCCTGTGTCCCATTTACAGATCCAGCCTTATATATTCTCAGACTGAATTAATTTCCTGCTGGGCATGTAAGGAGTCTGCTTTATCCCATAGCTTGTTTGGTGGAGAAAGAAAAAACGGTCATCTCCATCTGTCATCTGCATTTCTTAGGCCACTCTAGCGCCTATATTTCTGACTGTGAAATATTCCCTGATCTTAAGAAGTTTGTCTCAGGAGATACAGTATTCAACAATGACTTGCTTTACAGAAATCAAATGGGGCAAGTTCATCTAAGGAATCCACTTGACTTATCCCCCCAACTCATTTGCCTGGCCCAGGTGATGGCTGGAAAAAAACTAACTGAATTAAAAAAGCACCCAAGGAAAAAAACAGTATCTTAATGAGTTTATATTAAAGACCAAAACATGAACAAGGCTTATGCACTGGAAAGAATGGATTTGGAACAGAAAAAGAGGCTTAATGTGGCATCACTAGGCATTTTATAATTATAAAAAGTCATAGAAAAGAAGCTAAATGCAGGCATAACATGAATTGCAATTAACAAGAGTTCTTGGCATCAGGTAATGGAATTTTTATACGCACATTAGAGAAGGATGAAAAAATGTGCCAAGGAGTTGCATCAGGTATATAGGCACCCCATTATCCAATATACCAAGGTTTAATTATCAAATGTGGCATATGGCAGCATATTTATGTTGGCACATAGAGGTATTCTCTCTTTTTAAGTCATACAGTATTGAAGTTCAGACATTGCACAAAGCTGTTTGTTTTGAGGATGTTTGGTTGAATAATCCACAGAACCCTTGTTCATGTATCATGTGCAGTGCAAGCTACATTATGGCTAAGGCAATGTATGATCTCTGGCTATAAATTCAGACCCTCTGCAGGACTAGGATTTTTAGTCTCTGAGTTCATATATTTCTCTAAGTTCTAACATAGTTTATTTGATTCTGTTCAGCATGCATTGTTTGTGAACATAAGCAGTTCCTGATTATAAGCCATAATTTTGCATTGAGCTGTATATGAACCAAGTGATTACAGTTTTGTTAAAACAAGTTGTGACTTAGCATGATATAATAGCTGAGGAGCTAAATTTGGCTTCACAAACCAGACAGAAAACATTGCTGATTTCTAAGTAACTATGTTAAGGTGTGTGACAGAGTTTTGTGGAGGGATGATTAGTTTGTAAGGTGATCCACCAGATATATGTTTGTGCTTCAACTCAGTGCCTTCCAAATATATTGAACTGCTATGGGAAGCATAGCTATTAGATACTCATAATTTCCATCACAGAAAGGTCTCATCAATTCCTTTGGAACGATTTAGTTATACAAAATTATGGAGGCCAAAGGTACATATGGATGCCTCATGATGAACTGACCCTCTTTGACTGAGCCATTCATGTTGCTTCTGGCCATATGCATGACATACTGAGTAAAATGATTTGATCTGGGCTGCGAAAATACAGATAACTATAAGATGACAGCAAAGAGTTACATTTTCCTGTATCTTCTTGCTCCCACTTAGTGGTCATCTAGATGTTTGTAGCCCAGGTTTTGAAACTTCAATTCTAAATCACAAACTAGACGGTATGTGGATATGCATGCTGTGTCACTCAGTTCATTTACTGATTTATAGTTCAATATGTTCCCCCCAGTGAGGCAGCACCTTGCTGTGGTTGGGGGGCTTGTGTGCTCTGAAGAAGATGAGAGCTCTGCCAGAGG
>JANHZU010001340.1:0-10393 GCA_032468055.1 Acrochordus granulatus | reverse complement strand
TCTTTCCCAGCATCATGCTCTTTTCCTAATGATCATTAGGCAGCCAAAGTATTTGAGCTTCAGCTTCAGTATCTGTCCTTCCAATGAACAGGGTTGATTTCCTTTAGGTTCATAAGTTCATAAACATACATTATTAAACACTAATCACAATAACTCAGGACACTATGCCACATATCTTAAATCACAAACTGAGGATAGAAATTATGATATTCTAAATCCTTTATACTTCCAGTTAGACTTGACGTCATTTATTTAATGTACTGTTTAAAACATCACTCAAAATGTGTATATGTTGCAAGTGTATTTCAAGGTTTATATATGTTTCAAAGTCTGAAAAACACACTGTAATTTTAATGAAGTTTTATGATGAAAAGGAAGCAATTATATTCCCATAACCAAATATGCATAGAAGAATTACAGAACATATGTGCTTGGCAGGTTTACATTGGCAATGGATAAGTCAACTGATAGATTTAATTCTGATTAGCAAAGTATTAGAATCAACTTTTAAAAGTAAATGGCCCTTTCTGTTTCTAAATGAGAAATATTCCACCTACCCTATTCATCAAGATCATATACATAGACAAGCATGCACATGAAAACATACATGTGTGAGTGTGTGTGCATGCTTGTCTATGTATATGATCTTGATGTGTCTGTGTATATATGAATTAGCACAAATTCTGTTGAGACAATTACATAATGAGAAATTTAGCTTGAGAATCATGGCAAAGCTTCTATAGGCAAAACTCACTAAAATATAGTGAATAAAATTGCTAGCTTGGGTGTAGGATTTCATAGAACCTTATCTATCTAAAAATTAAAAATAAATAGAACAAGCTGGTACAAATTTTACCATCAGTGATAATACTAAGGTCTGTATAAGGGTGCTGAAGCAAGATGACAGAAACTTGCAAGGCTGAGAAGTAAACAGCAAGAAGTTGAGATGAATAAGACCAGGATTTAGAGGTGGGAACAAAAATACAATATATACAGTCAGGATACTGGAGAGTGGTTAGAGCGGGCACTTCCTAATCTCTGTGATAAATCTATTAACCTGATGTCTGCTTCTGCTTCCAGGGCAGGCAGATAGTTTAATCAGCATGCCTTGGCTGTTTGTACTGTAGTCATAATCTCCATATGGGGGTGAGAAGCTGAGTCTACTCTAAATCCACCAAATGAATTAATAGCACATTTTTAGGACATTCCTAACTCAGAATTTAGAGTGAATAATAAAGGCAGAATGCAACTTTTAACAATGGAGGACTGAGGTCCTAAAGACTTAGGGAAGCTTGATTAACATTCAGTTCCTATGACATAGTCCTGAGGTAGTTTCCTCTAACTTAATAGTTAAGAACATTTTCTTGGAAAATAAAAGACAAACCTGAAAAAGGAGCAAATCCGAAAGAAGGTTCATAAGGATAAAAAATATTTATTGATGTTCATAACTTTGTTTTACAAAGGAAAGTACAAGAGCAAAATTAAGAAAATAGACTATTAATGAAATAAATCTAAATCACATTTATTTTACAATAAAGAGTGTTGGTCATTGTACTCTTGGTATTGCTGCAAATAAGAGCTGTAAGCCTGAATCTACTAATGTGTGAAGAAAGCTCTCTCTTTTTGGGGGGGCTGTGACTTCATCAAGAAGGAAGGATTAAACTTCCCCCTTCACAAATTCAACTCAAGGAATACAGTGTCTGCTACTGAGAGTTCAAATCATGTACTTTGAAGCATGTGTACTTCGGTCCCTCTCATCCACAATGCTTGAGAGATGATGACTCTACCCAAAATAGAATAAAAGTTATACATTTATAGCAAGTCAACTAAGTAATGGCAGACCTTGAATGCGGTTCATTTTGAAGAATAATCTAATGTATTTACACAAAACTACAATGACCATATTTTCTTGGGAAAAAATAAAGGACAAACCTGGAGCACATCTGAAAAAGGATCATAAGGATAACAAATTTTAATTATCTATGTTTATAAAAGTATCTAAAATCAAACAGTACTGTATATGTCAATTCATTTTTTAAAAACAATATTTCAATTTTCATATTTTTCACATGAACTTGAAAGACAGTGCATGAAGTGGTACCATTCGTATGGTAAAAGTTAAATGAACAAAATTAAGGACAAAAATGAGTTTTTGAAAAATAAATCCAAAGGACAGCTTTCTGAAGCAAAGGACTATCTTTAATAATAAAGGATGCAGAGTCACTGTACTTATAACTGAAAGCAAAGGAGATTGCAATCTAGTAATACTCAAGTTGCCAACTTTTGACACGGCTGTAGCTACCATGAAAATGGTACCACTTGAAGGTACAGGACAGAAATGTAAGGAGAGCTTCTTGAAGACTTCTATAAAGACTGTTGCATGGCCTTCTTTGCAATCATTGGCACAGTTTTCCAAGAAATGGTTCAAGGCCTGACCTTGAGCAATTTCCGGTCCTTTTTTGTAATGACAAAGTTGCTTTCCAGATTATTCTTACTAGAAATATTGAAAAACAGAACTACTGGGAACAAGACTCCATTATAATGCACCATAACCTATCAGCAAAACTGACAGGGCACATTATTTTTTTATCTAATCTCTCTGAGAGGAATAGCCTATCATCATAAACCATTAATTCCAAGGATCCTCTCTAGCCTTATTTTCAAAGCTTATGAAAAGAGCCACATTTCCTCGTTGTCCTGAACACAGCCCATCAATGATGCCTCTCAACAGAAGTGAAACTTTCACACCATGAGCCATTTGATGACGGCAAGAAACTGAATTTTTAAACACCGCTCACTCACCATGCCAAAGGAAATGTGGGGGTTTTTAGCAACACTGATTAAAGTTGAACAGAGAGATAAGGACAATTGCAAAAAAAAATCTGACCAAATGTGACAGAGAAAAAGTTAAGGGTGGGATAGCCAGGGGAGAAACTCTACGTGGTGCTCCTTTCTCTTGGTGCCTGAAGCACACCGTTATTTTGCTTAACAGTGCCAACCCCTCAAGTCCAGAATAGGAAACCAAAGTAATGTAGGCCAATGCTAATACTTTTATTATAAAGTTATAGTAACAGAATCTTGCAAGGCACCTCTCTCCTGCCTGCCTTTATCTTCATATGAACTAGAGAGGGGTTTGTCTGATATGTTACATATATTACAGTTCTAGCCCAGACTCCGGTTTCTTTTATCTGACCTTTGCCTTGGCAGTGGCTCTTGCTCCTGTTCCTCAAAGCCATTCCTCCTGCCCTCTACAAATGTTAGCCATTTGTTAGGAGATGAACACCTGCAGGATATGAATCCAATAAATAAGCGCACAAAAGAGGAGGAAATAAGATGAATCTGTAACTTAGCTTGGTTTCAAAGAGGGGGGCATAAATGCTCTCCCTCCAGAGAGCATGTACATAAACCTAACCCATTTTCCTCCATGTAAACTACATGGAAATCCAGCCAACTGCCATCTCTGGCAGCATTTTCCCGAAACATATATTTTTGTGGTTGCCCTGAAAGTTATCTCTGAATCAGTTTATATCCTGAAGACAGCACACTGACGTAGTTTACTTCCACAACCCTGAGAAACAAACAAACAAGTAAATAAGCAAACAGCCTTTACCTTCATCATATAAAGAGAAAGGGATTTGCTCCGCGGAAGAACAGGCAGTATAATTACATTCCCCACTCTTTTGTTAATTACAATGCTGTGTCTCAGAAGGCCTGTCACTATCACACTACCCTCTAATTGAGCACATCTGGAAAATTCTCTCTCTACAAAAATGTAACCGATGGCATGTAATTAATAATAATAACAACAACAGCTAGCTGTGATGCAGCTTGATGCATCCAACGTTCTTGTGCTGCTTTGCATTAAAAAACAGCCCAGGCCAAGATTTTTGCCATGTGGCTTTAAAGGGGCAGATTATAAAGAGTGGAAAGTCTGTTTACCGATACATCTTTGCTGGGGCTTGGAAGAAGCAACAAAAGAGGCTCAAGTTGGCACCAATAACTCTGCCCAGACGAAAGCAATCGTTGACTTGCATTGGACAGTTAGACATCAGCTCCCCAACAGGTGGATGCTAAGATGGAGTCTGTCATCATTTTCAGTGCCATTTGTTAATAGGGTAAACCTTTCCTTCTTCAGCCACATGGTGGGACCTTGTACAAACCAAGACAGATCCCACGCACCTCCATTTGGGCAAGAATCTTACTGGTTTGTTCTTTGTCTGAATCAAATATTTATACCTTCCCTTCGTTTTATAGCCCCGGTTATTTTAAACCATCTGTTAAAACTTCCATAAAGCAGTGCTAAAAAGACAGGAAACTGCTTTTAAAAAGACTGAAACTGCAAAAATGGAGAAATTAACAGAGCTGGGAAATTAAATAAATTTTGAGCTCCTGCCTGAACTAGCAATAAAGAGGGCTCTTGCTTCAATCCCAGGGGATATTTAACCCACAGCGCAGGCCCTACTCAATCTTTTAAGTTCTGCATTAATTCAAAATACCACATTCATCTGAAATGTCCGAAATAAATTCTACTGGAGTTACTTTAAGCAGTCTTCTCCGAGATGTCATCTTCTGTAATCCAGGCCAGCAAATGAGTAGACATTATGGGAGTTGAGATGTAATGCAATACAGGCTTGAGAAGGTAATGTATACACTATGATCTGCTTATCTGCTCTCTTTCCTCTAGAGACTAAACAGTTTTTTCAACCTTTGACCACTTTCTCCTCGTAACAGTTCACCTTCATGCCTGCATTCTTCTGCTTGACCATAAACAGCTGTAAATGAATAGTTAGAAACACATTGCTTTTCTTATCAGTGGTCAACAAACAATGTCTGCCAGATTTCCCTATGCCTGCAACTGATCAACCAATAAATCTAATTAATGCTGTAATAGCAGAGTTGGCAACTGGAGCTCAGTTTATCTGGCAGTATCCATGCTATTAACACCAGAAGCACATTTGTACCAGCATATACCTCCAGATAATGGGAGTGGGGCTGTGCACATATTTGGCAGTCTCGCTTAATCATGAAGACAACTCAGATGTTGAATCCATTAATTTTGCTCTGAGAGAAACTGTATCTCTAACTCCCTTCCCTTGTGTGAGTGTGCACGTGTGCAACAGTTTAAAAATCAATTCAGAGCACATTAGGTTAAACATATATTCAAAGTGCTGTCAGAAATCAGAACAGGATTTAGTTTTAATTAATACCAGTAGCAAGACTAAATGAAGATGTGACAATAAACAACAAACTAGAGTATCAAGGAACCTATATTTAATAAGTCAACAGTGGTCATATGTTAGTTGCTGACACCTTTAAAACAAATTCCAGTGTGTTCATCATATGTGTATCCCTTAGTATTTAAATATATTTAGTCCTGTATAACTATCAACCCCACAGCAAGGGCTGTATTGGTCCTCACTTGAGAAATTGATGGAGTATATTTTACAAAACTGAAAAGTGAACAGGTTTTACAAACATGTCTGAGACTATGAAAAAGAAAAGAGCTCAGCTCAAAAAAAACCAGATAAATTGGGGAACATCGGATATAAGAGCTGAGGTTATGAGAGAATCAAGATGAAACACATAGAATAGCAAAAAAGCTATTAGATCAAGATGCCTCAAGGGAATTGAAGAAAGTGAGAGGAAAGATCTGAAGATTACAGGAAAACAGTAAGTGCAGACCTGTTGACTCTGGCTCATGATTGTTTATTTTTTCAATAAACATACTAACTCATGGAAGCATGGAGTTCCCCAAAAAACAACTGGAAATAATTAACCAGAAATACTATATGAAAGACTACCAACTCCATACAAAGTATGCACACACGCACATACCACTCATAGACGCAAATATATAAAAATGGACAGAGGATCAGTGACTTCTTAGTTTTCTTCTTTAGATGTCAACTTCTTCACTAGTGAAAACTTCAGTCTTATCAAAACTTAAGGGAAGAGGGGGATTCAAAAAGAAAAAGAAAACCATCTTCTCTCCACTTCCAGTAGCAATGTAAGTTTAAACTTTTGCTGTAAACCGCGATAATGGCCCAAGGTCTGTAATCATGCCTAAATATCATCAGTCCCATATGGAGGAGATGACTTAGCAGGCCACACAAGAAATCTACCATTACACCAACTTTCAGTCATGGCAGGGCTCAGTAGTGGAAGAAAATCCACTCAGTAAAGGCAAGAAATTAAACTTTTAAAGATGATGGCTGAATTTTCATCATGCATAAAAAGCAGCAAATGGAATTCATCTATCTGGCCTTTCACTGATCATTCTTTACAAACTATACTTTTAATCAGGTGAAACAACTGCTGTATTTACATGTCACAATAAGCAAGGATTCTTTGCAATCTAGCCTAATAATACATAAGCAATATTTTTATCCAATGCATTCTCCTTACTAACAGAAATGGCTATACCTCTCTAGAGATAGTTTAAAATGATTTAGAATTGTGTGAATGCTGTAATTTGATTTTCTTCCAATGAAGAAAAGTCAAAAAAGCCATGAATTGTTTAAAATGTCTGATTTAAGACTTAAAGTGTTTTAAGACTTATAATGTATTTGAGAATAATCTTAGCTACAAATCTCAATATGTGGGTAGATGGGAATAGACAATCATTCAACCACCAAGGTCTGATTTAGGCACTGAAGTCTGGTTTCTAAGAACTTTGTGGTTTGCTGTCTCATTTTATGTAGGAAAATCCTAACTCTGTGCATACATCTGTATATGCATGTACCATTGCATATACGTACACAGGCACTGGGCTGGATTTTTACAAAAGCATTGATTAGTGGAGTGGACCCTGAAAAATGGGTAACTTACACAAGTGGTTTGATCTAGTATTTAATATATAAATATATTTTCTTAGTGTGGATGTTTCCACACTCAGAGTAGCACAAGTGATTTTGTTGACAAAAGGTACCGTAATCTATTTTGTACAAGTTTGATTTTCACAGAGATTCATTGACATTCTTTCCAAACATCATGTTGTTTACCTTTGCGCCCTTAACACCTTGACAGCATCGTGAGTACCATATCCATCTTCTTTTCCAGGTAGTAACGATCAAAGTTGCAGATGGCATCTCTCTCAGGCTGTTTCCATTGTTCATTGAAAATCAAGATGCCACCCTGAGATCTTTGCTCATCTAAAGGATTCCCTTCCCTCAGAAAATAGGCACCTCAAAGAGGCAGGAATTTTAAAGGTAGGAGAAGAAACTTAATGATCTCCCTGCTAGCCCAGGCATTTCAAGTTTGCACTTGACAAGTACTTTCTTCCGATGATAGCAACCTCAATCTGATTGCTAAGTAGTGTAAACTCCATATCTATGGAAAAAAGGGTGTTGTGGCATTACTTTGCTTGATTCTGATGAAAGGAGGAGATTTACTCTCCCAGCTCCAGGTCAAAAGAGTTTCAACACATTACAAGAGCTAAAGCAATGTGCCTACGTCTCATAGTTCTTAATCAGTGTGCTTAAGATTCCACTTGCAGCAACACTGAAAGACAGAGAAACCATATGTTGGATAACATGATTTTTCACATACAAAGCTAGGGATGCCCTCTTTACTGAAAAGAAGCACATTGGTGAAAAGGGAAAAGAAGAAGAAGCAGCTTTCTTACTGAAAGCTATTCACTTCTACTTGTTGACTAATAAAAGAAAAATATTTCATTTAGTGGTGATTAATTGCAGTGCACCTACCTTATTTAGCAGAACATAAACTTTTCATTCTGTATTAAATCTTCTGGTTTCTATTATATAAAATGACTAAGCCCCAGTCCTTGGAAGGGTCTGCAAGAATTTTGCAAGAGATCATCTGTGTGGGAAATGATGACTTCCACTCCAGTCATTTCAATGTGGATTAATCCTGCAGCTGAATCCTCCATATAGATCATTGGGCATTAGCTAAATTATGCATTGAGCCCCAGAAGCATAACACAGTTTGGCAAGGTCAGCTTTATCCTTAGCACCGAAATTCCTTCCTGCCCTTTACAAGCAACCCATATATTCCCTGTAATTTCAGCCTGGGAAGGAAGACTGTCATGTACTGTAAAAATAGCCTAACCGCCCTAATTATGGTGCAGATTAAAAAAAACAGCAAGCATACGACATGCCGCCATCTTCATAGGGTTTGGAAGACTGCAGTAGCCTAAGCCTCTCGAAAGCAGCAAGACAAAAACTTTTGAAATATTTTTATATCCAAAGAATCTTCACTGACAGAAAGCAGTTTGGCTAAGGGACAATACTTGTTGTCGTTGCCAGAAAGTGGTGAAAAAATTGCCCTTTGCACTTTTGTGGCTGCACTCCCAAGAAGACATCAGAGACCATGTCTCCACAATAAATATTCCAGATTGGTCCAAATGTAAGGCTACTAATTTTATTGGGACCATTCTGAGGCCCTAATAAGTTTGCAACTAACTTTTTGAGGTTGCCAAAACTCTTTATCGTGAGCATGAGTACTTCTGAATTCAGCATTTTTAACTAAAGTAATAGAATGTCCAATTTTGTAAATATATGTCTACCTTTTCTCAGTATCTATTCAAGAATGAAAATTATCCCCAACAGGCAGGTCACAGTTAAACTTGGATGGGGGTAATCTCCTCTTTGTGTCAATAGAAACTTTTTTCACTCACCTCTCTGCTAGGTCTAACTGCTGAATGGAGAGATATTATTTCCATGACTGGAAGAGAAAAAAGTAAACTTCGTCTTCATAAGCTTTAGTCCTAAAAGAATTTTCTGTCCTCCTAGGTTCATTTGCTTCAAAAACTCTGATATTGGTAAAAGCCGCACAATTACTTTGACTTAAAGAGATAATTCTAATGCTTACAGATTAATTCTTGCAAATGTGCTTTTTATTGGAGAATGGAAATGCATGTAAATATATACACACCTTACCAGAGGCATGAGGAATATATACGGATTTATCTTCGGCAGGATCCATACCAGTTAATTATGGCATCTTCCAGAATCAATTAACCATTGTGGTTCCAGTGCAACAGTAATGAGGATAGGTTTTATACTGCCTCAGTGACAGCTGCGTGACACTAGAAAATTATATAATTTGGAGGAAATCGTCCTAGGCACATTGCAGTATATATGTATAGATATTCAAACATGCATGTCCGCATTTTTCCATATTGAGAATGGTATTTCAAAGCAGTACACAAAATTTAAAATTATGCAAACACAAAACACATGATGCAAAAAAATACACATTTTAAATCATTTCAATATTCAAAAGCCCATTCAGAGAGGAACACTGGTATATATTTCCAATTACAATGACACCCAGATGAAACCTGCATTGTGACATCATATAAGCCCCCTACATTTGTGTCTGTATCACAACACAGTGCACAAGGACATACAGTAAGGGGCAGAATTTACATCCAGGGATGACTGGAGGGGGCGGTGTCAAAAAGTTAAGATTCTGGTCACCACCATCTAATAGAAATTTAGAATGTATGCACTTTTCCTCTTTCTCTCTTCCAAATATATTTATGATTAGGAAAGACCAAAAGAACAAATATGTGTTTAACAAGTATCATTTTATCACACCATACTTGGTACCTGCCAAATAGGGAAAAGCTACTTATCCTGATTTTATTGACCCTAGTTGCATTTGCAACCAAATACACATCAGTGAATTAGAGAGTTGCATTCCTTATTCTGATTGGTGTTCCATAACCTGAATAATGGTCACTTGCTCTTGCATTCACAGTTATGGAGTTGGAAATGTGGACATTTTAACTATTTCCTACAAAATAAAATTGCCTAAATTAATACAATATATCATTTGAAAAAAGCCCAATACTACAAGCAGGAATAGTTTTGAATGTGGAGCCAAAGCTCTTGGCTCACATCCATTTCTATTTTCTTTGAGGAATTTTAGTGCATTTGTTACAAAGATAAACCCATTTGGGGTTATCTTCATTTTGGAAAGCATGGATAAATCCATAATTCCTTGGCAATTTCCTGAGGTACAGAAGTACATAATTAAACCTAAGCACATTAGCCTCTAGCCTAACATACGATCTTTCTGGAAACTCCCTCTGTCAAACACGAAACCCTAAAATCTTACATCATGCCAATTCTGAAGTGCCAAGTTTCTTTTCTTTTATTCTGTTTTCTTCTCTCCTTTTCTTTTCTCCCTTTCCTTTTCCTTGCCTTCCATTAGCCACCCAATAGGCTTTCCCTAAACATTTTGGAAGTCTAATACAGTATGATCGAATAGCTCCCAACCTTCAATCTCTATATATTCTGGCATTGTTAGAAAAGAGTCTGATTTACCTTATGCAGAAGATAAAAAGCATTCTGAGGGAAGGAAGGAAGGAAGGAAGGAAGGAAGGAAGGAAGGAAGGAAGGAAGGAAGGAAGGAAGGAAGGAAGGAA